>JAQFVV010012469.1:2546127-2848627 GCA_028023455.1 Epiperipatus broadwayi
CTACTTCCGGTTTGTCGGTGACGATTGCGCTTGTTAATGTTCGTTTGTTGAAGTTCGTTTTTCTGTTTGAAATTACGGAAAAACTATAAGGACTACGCATGCGCCTATACCATAATTCTCTTCGTCGTTTTTTCCTCTTTTCGTAGGTAGTCGCCATTTTTCTGTAAGTTAAAAAATAAAATTTTTATTAATTTTTTTGCGAATAAGGTCAATTTTTTTAAATTTTTTTTTCACAATTTGTTAGATTAACGGAAACAAAAGTACGCAAAATAAATGAACGGGACATGATGGCCTCTGATACGGATTATTCCAGCGGTGATGAATTTGTCCCATATAAGCCCTTTGACTCCAAGGATAGTGTTAATTGTAGTGATCTTGAAGAATATTTTTCATCATCAGAAGAAGAAACTCCTTTACCAGCCAAAAAGAAAAAAACTACGAGTGCTTTTCTGGATGATATCAATACACCAGGCCCGTCAACGAGTGTTCCCAACGATATCAATCGGCCAGGCCCTTCATCTAGTAACAGTAATCTGTGTCCGAACGTAACCTGCAAACCTGTGAATGTAGAGAATTTTACTAAAACTCCAGGTTTGAAGTTTTCTATAGTAGGTAAGTATTCAATTTTAGATTTTTTTTTAATGTTATTTGATAAAAACTTTTATCAACTATTATCAAAGAAATACTAATAAATATGCCACTCAAGAAAAATGACACTGATTTTTTACTCTGTGATAGGTAGCTATATATGAAAGGTAATGTTTTTATTATTGTTTTTTTTTTTTGTTGGTTTGTTTTAGCGACCAGCACAATGGATGAATGGTTGACACACTGATTCAAGACTATTTACAATTTAATTCCTCTCTAGCAAATTGATTGTATATAATGCAGTAATTTTTTTCCGTTTTTACTAATTTTTGTTTTACTAACATGGTTTTCATTGTTTTTGTTTTACTAATTTAGTTTTTATTTGTAGTTTTATTAACTTGTTTTTTTACTAACTTCGTTTTATACTTTATAGGCATATGACTGCCTGATTGCCTTCCTTATTAGAATTTTGTTTCAGCTTCATTACTGATTACTTTTTCCAATTGGTAAACAAGATCTGGCATGATGAAATATTTTGCATATTTATATTAGCATATATGAACAGGTATGCTTCTCTGGAAGACATATCTTGGAAGAGGTAGAATATAAACATTTTTTATATAAATATCTGCCATAGAACCTTTTTAGTAATCATTGTCTGCCTCTTGAAATGAGAAATTTGTAAATTGTTTTCTGTATTGGCAATGATTATTCAGTATGATGATGATGATGTTATAAACAAGGTTGGTTTATCCAAAGTCTAAAATCAAAATAGTGCATCTTGTTTAACAGGCTTTTGAGTTTTCCCATAACCATTAGCAGAACTTTCATGATTCATACATATACACCACTTTTATAATATACATATACCTGTACTATGATGATGATGATGACATTTTATTTTTTATTGTATTTATAATGGTAAGTAATAATTTTCCACTTCCTTCATTATTTTTATATTCTGTTAGAATTTTAATTTTTTTATTTTTTATCTTTTATTAGGGAGAACTCTTTTCTTCCAGGCGCCTTGACAATTTGCAACAGTTGGGGTAGAAGATAAAAATGAAGAACTCTTATAGGAACATTTTCGGACATTGTAAAGCTATGGATTATCTCAGGTAAGACTTATTATATATCTTTAGAAAGATTTTTTTGTGAGGAATACAAAGAAATTATCACTGAAGATGTAATTTGCATTTTAATTAATGTTAATTTCCAAATTATGAACAAACAAAAAAATAATAATTATTTCGGTTGTGAAAATTTCTTTTTTTCCTTATTTTTTATATAGTTATCACTATTTATTTTATGCTTATTGTTTTCCTTAGTTTTTCTAGTTTCTAGCAATGTAATTGTTTTTGCTCTAACATAATTCAAACTGAAGTTATTGTGAAAATTGTGTATCAGGCCAGTATTTTAAAAAGTTCAATATGGCGGCTTGAAGCTGAAGTAGTTAAATAATTTAATTGTTAGTTATAAATAAAAAGGGTTTTTTATATTTTTTTGAGAGATTTTTTTTTTGTTGGATTTTTTATTTTTTGGGGAAGGTAATATTTTATATTTTTATATATATTTTATTTTTTATTCTATTTTATTTTTTATTCTATTTTGTTTATATTTGTAATTTTAATTTTTTATTTTTGTTTTATTTGTGTATTTATTTATTTATTGATAATATTGTTTGTATTTTTTCTTAGTGGCTTGAAAAAGACTATAAGGATAGAAATAGTCGAAACGTTGCTTATTGAATGTAAATTTTTATATAGTTAAATAAAGAGCAAGTTTTTTAAAGAAATTGGTTTGTGAATCTATATTGGATAATATTGGTTTTTATGGACTATATTTTTTAAAGAAAAGAAGAAACATTTTTTCGGGTTTTTAATTCACTTTTTAATTCTAATATATTTTTAAAATATTCACTTTTTATACTAACTTTATATATTTAAGCTATATATTCTAACTTAAAAAAAAAAAAAATCATTATATTTAAAATAATGGATTCCCTATAATTAATAATATTAAATTTTTCTATTTTTTTAAAAAAAGAGAAAGATCTCTCTCTTTTAAATAGTAATATTAAATTATTATTCAAGTATATTAAGGCATTGTTACCTTTTCTCCTTTTCCTCTTAAACAAAGAACAAAAAAAAAATATTAAAGTAATACAGTTAAAAACTAAATTTAAACACTTTTCTCATAACAAGTACTCAGCTTATAGTCATGGTTTGTAGCTGAACTCTGTCTCTTCCAATGCTTGAAATTCATCTCAATTTTTGAGCAATAACCTATATGACTATTTATTTATGCTATTTAGTGTAGTTAATACAAAAATAATGATTACTAATATATAAACTTTTTAGTTGGGTAAATGATCAAGCATGTATATTGAAGCAGTCAATCTTAGCTTAAAATTGAGCTTCATGGTATCATCTACTAACCAGTAGTCAAACCCTATATCCCATCCCGCTCCTTTAGTCGTGTACATATATTTTATGTATATTTGAGATGTGTGCCTAAAATTTATAAAGTTTAACTTTTCAATATTTATTATTATTAATTCTTTTCTTCATATTAAAAATACAGATGTGTGGCTCAGATATATATATATATTATAGGAGCAAAAATATTAACAAAATATTGATTTTTTTTAAAAAATATTTTATTATACGTCATTTTAAAACTTTTCTTTTTAAATTGTTTTTCCTATTAAACTGTATATTTTATAAAATCCAAGATGTAAGATGCAACCATTAATTGTCCAAAAATAATTAAAGGATTGGAAATATAATATTGTTTTAATCTTGGAAAGGAATTTTTAATTAAAGTTTCACTAAAAATAAAATGGGGAATGGGATTAATAGATTATACTTTTGTTATAAACATTTTTGTCAAATCTATTTCCAATCTAGAAATAGATTTGAAATATATTTTTGGAACGTTATCACGATTGCATCTTCAAAAACATTGGACAAAAAAATGTAAGATTCTTTAGATTAGAGCTTAAGCTAGAAATAAAAAATTGAAACATTCCAGAAATACCTGGGCAGGAGTATAAAATGGGCTAATTTTGACAGATAGCTACTATTGAAAGAACTGTGCAGTAAACATAACCCACACTGGTTTGAAAGTTAAAAAATTAATGATCGAGTAGTAAGCCCATCCTGTGAAGGTCATCTGCCACTACTGTACAATCATGCTCCCGTAGAATGAAGTAAAAGCCCAACGGAGAACTTTAGAATGCTGAATAGAAACTTGCTTGCCACCTAAGAACTCGCAGGGATCTTTAAAATGAACTCTTAAGAATTGTGCAAGGTAACTAATGATTTTCATACTGCCATCTAAAAGTAAATCTAGCCTATCTAATCTCAAACCCTACTGTCAATATTTTTCCTAATGTATAATTTAACTTTTTAACTTTTCTAATATGTAAATTGCTCTCAAATAATTTCTATAAATTTAATTCTCTCTCATAAGCTCTAACTTTCGTTAACTTTGGTGCAGTCATTTATTTATATGTATTTATTACTTAATTTTATGTCTACTTTATTTATTATTAATATGCCAATCTCAAGCAATCTGATGAGTTAAATTTCTAAAATCTTTCTTGTTTTTAAGTAAACCTCCATGAATTAAGGTTACTAACGTCCCCTTAAAACATAATGCATTATTAATTAATATGCTCGCCAGATTGTTTTTACGAGTCAACATTTTGTTTATGTTTTAGTGTAAAAATTTGTTATTTGTTTAACTCTGGATTCTACCCAGGGCGAATCCAGAACTCAAGCTAATTAATGCTCTGAAATTGTTTATTCAATTCTGAAAGGGTGACTTATTAGTTGTTTTCTATATATAACTACTGCTAGTTATTTTCTTTTTCCATACTCTTAAAAATATCATAAGCTTAAATATTCAGTTGTTGTAAAATCCATGAAGGTGAGATTGAATTATTTTAAATAGCAGAATATATATATATATATATATTTATTTGATTGAAATCATAAGCATGCTTTATAGTATAGATGGAAATATCTGTCATCTAGAATGAATAAGGCAAGTCATAAATAATATTTGATTACTAAACAAAAGGAATGATTACTGTTGCAATAAATCAATACCTTGTGAATCTTGTAACAATCAGAGTCTTCAGAGAAAGAAGAAAAAAATAAAAGTGATAATCAGTTTATGCAGTGTAGAATGATCCAAACGCTAGGGAAAATTTAAAGTTGTTATTATTACTTTTATTTAAAAAGGAGAACTTTTCCTAATGTTTGTATTTACATGTCTTAATCTATGAATTGTTAGTACAATAGAGAGGGAGATACTAAATCAACTAATAGTTACAATTAATAAGTGAATTAATTCAATTGTTTATATCACTAGTTATTTAAGTTATGTTGTTATTAAATATTATAAGTGATTTGAATGAATAAATATGATGAAAATCCTAGAATGAAATGTATAATAAAATATTTAACACTGTGTATATGTGATTAAGAGGGCAGGGTGTGTTTACATGTACTAATTGATAAATAAAAACAATATTTTCTTATGGGAAATGTAAAGATATTAATTTTGTTTTTCTTGTAAACATCCAGAATTATAACAATTTTTTCTCAATTGTTTTTATATTGTTACTTTATCACTAGGTATACAACTTTATTACAATTATTATTTTGAAGTTGAAATAAAAAAGCATGAATTTAGAAAAAAAGGGAGAATGATTGTTTAATAATAAAATAACTGCATATGTGATATATAAGCATATACATAGAGGTAAATATCCCAACATACTATGGGAGAGTATTAATTTTGTTTCATTATAATCCCTCGGAATATTAATTTTCCACTGTTTTATTATTATCATAGTTTGTTTGCATACAACTTTATTATAACAGTTATGTTAGATTACTTGTTAATGGGAATGTTTATTGTAATGATTTGTGAATAATGTTTTTAAAATTATTGTTTTGAAAGTTTACTTAAGTTCTAAATGTTTTATTTCTTTTCTGAGCTTATTGTCACAACATCACATGAACTCAAAATGTGCAGGTTGCATTAAAATGAGAAATCAAATCAGTTTAGAGCAATCTAAAAGTTTACTAAACACACATCTCTTAATAGAGATTTTTACTTGCTACATGCTGCCTTAATCTCATAGGTCATTGATGACATTGCCAATTATTAAAGTGTGTCTAGTATATGAAATTAAATTAATTATCAATGAAAGCATTAGTGGTAATTACAGTTTAGTTAACAATATTATTTTAATAATAAGTATTAAAGAACATAAATATAAAGCTTGATTACAGATTTAAATTATGTCTTTCTTAATTTGTGCAATAGCCATGGAAATCCATAAAATCTCTCTTGATATTCCATAGGTAGTATGAAGAATTAATAAAATCAATGATTATCCTGAGATCTCCTTATTGTAAAGTTATTCTTATGATTATTACCAATCTTAATTATCAAAAATAATAACAATCAAAGTATATCTGTAATTATATAACAGATTAATTTAATGAGTGATTAAATTAAAACTTAATAGTTATAGATATGATATAATATTGGATATTATTATTAGCCATGAGAGTATGTAGATACTTAATAAAGAGGAGTATCTGGAATTCTCAAGCCATTGAACAAATATTTTATATTTGTTTAATGTTAAGGAAATATGATCTGTTTTAAATAAATGAGTCTCACCTTGATTATATTTAAAATAGTCTTATTTTAGAAATGTTTAATTGTGTAAAAGTAAATTGGGATAAATAATAGCCTTACCTAAATTCAATTATTATAGTTTAAACAATGGTTGGGAAATAGTAAATTTGTTAATAGTACCTAGCCAGACTCCAAGTAGGGCTTAATGTACAGGCATGTCACCTCTGCTTAGGGTCCTATGGCATATAGACAGGCCGCAATATATATAATAAAGAAAAAATAGAAATAAACAGACAAATTTTTGTAGATATTTTCCTACATTTCCTGAAATTAAAATAATAAATAAAAAGTTAAATAATAGAATTTTGTTATAAATTAAAACATTTAAAAAGATTTGATAAATAAATTAATATTATTCTGATTTTGAAATTTAAAAATAAGCATGTCTACTGATAATTGTAAAAATATCTATCTTTGAAAATCTTTTAACTATTATCTATTTTGAAATCTTTTTAATTAGTTAAACTGATAAAATTTCCAAAATGTACCTTTTAATTAAAAGTGCTTTTGGATGGATTGAAATTGTTTTTAATCAAGAATAATTGAAAACAGTAACTGTGTTTTTATCACCTCAAGAATAAAAAGGATTAGTCTGCAATGTGTTTCTGTCACCTCAGATGACTCTGTAAAAGGGCTGATAAAAATAACCATTCAGTTTGGCTTGCAGTTTTGTAAGAGCTTCCAGAAGAGTCTGGTTTTAGTTTTCAGCTGGCCAGAACAGTATAGTTTTCAGTTTTGGACAGACTGGTTTTAATATTTTGAGAAGCAGTGATCAAATTGTCCAGCTGCAAAGTTAGTTATAATATTGTGTTGCAGTTTGTGGAAGTTTGCAGCAGTTGGTTTTAGCTTGCCAGAAGAGATGGTTTCCAGAGCTATATAGATAGCTACCATGGAAGATATAGCTGAAATCAAGACAAGGAAGCAGCTGCTCTACAGGTTAATGGTAGAGTTTGGATACACAATGAGGATTATGACCCACATTTTGTGTTGAAATTTATAGCTATAGATGTGTGTTAAAAGGACAGTTGCTTACCTGAAATCTATCAAACCAAAATGGCTTACTTGCCTAGAGCTGATCAAATCCTAGACTAAGTGGAACCAACTGTACAACAACCCTGCCCTGGATCAAAAACTATGCTTACCAAGAGAACCTCATTAGTTGCTGAAGTAGTTATACATATGCTGATGTACCTATATACACAGAAGTACAGAGAAACATATGTACAAAAGTGAGTTTTTTTAAATACTTCATTTAAAAGACATTTTAGAATTTCTATATTTAATTTAAAGACATTATAATTAGCTAAATGTGGTCACATAATATATATATATTTTTTTTTTTTTTTTTTTTTTTTTTTTATATAATAAATAATGTTTGTTTTGTTTGTTTAATATAGTAATATAGTTTTAGTTATAAAGTTGATAAAGACTAAAGTGTAGTGAAGTTTTAAAGAATATAATTTATATAAATTGTACTGTATTTTGATATATATATATTGATTTGTATATTATATATATATAATAACTAAAATTTGAAATAATTCCCTTAGTAAAAATGACATTTTAATAACTGATAGATATATTTAAAACAATATTAGTTGAAAATTGTTTATTAAAGGAGAAAAAAAAAGTTTAAATTTATATTTAAAAAAACAACAATTTGTAATTAAGAGTCAAAAATAATTATTGACCTTTCTATTTTTTAAAAAAAAAAACAGATTTAAAAAAAAAAAAACATTTTAAATCAATCAACTGTCAAAAATTTGATAGCATTTATTTTTAATAAGGCTATATCCAGCAAAGAGAATTAATTGTGAAAATAATATTTAATAAATTAAAATATGATGCACATACATATATGTAAAATTTTAAACATTTATAGTATTTTTATACAACTGAAAAGTTTAATCATTTATTTATTATTTTATGATGATTGAAATATAGACATCAAATATAATGCACTCTGTGCATATATATATATATACGAAATGCATGTCATATAGATACATTTAGTTAAAAATTAATGTAATTTTATTATTTTGATAGATTCAAATATGTTATGTAAATAAAATACATATCCCACTGATATATATATATATTATAACAATCGAAATGAAAGTGAAGATCGAATCTAACTGCAAAAACAATATCTGCAACTACCAGGGCGCCATCTAGGCATTTGAGCCTAGAAAAATTTATAAAGTAGGCAGATACGCGCTGTTAAGATTCCACTTTATTTAAATATTCCGATCGTTAGCCCAAGTCACTAGCTCAGCGGAGACGCAGAGATAAAAATCTATAAATTTTATATCTTAAATATAAAAGAATAAAAGCCACTGCCAGAAATTAACACATAAAAATATTTATTTACGCACATATAAAATAACATTTAAATTTTGAGGAATAAGTTTAACATTTTAGATTTTTATATTAACTTTTAATTTTACATTTAACTAAGTTTCAATGAGTTTAATATTTTATTTAGATAGTCAAGTATGAATAGACTACATAGATCTGCATTTGAAAAGAAAATATTCTTCCCTGATTTAACCTTAGGCAACAAATTTCGCAACCAAACTGGCGCCAATCCATCTGATACATTCATGTATTCAATGTAGCATGATACGACAACACAAAATACTATACTGTCAGGAAACGTACATCTGAACAATAAGTAGAAATAGAGAAGACATTGACTCTCCACCAACAGGAATGTGACATCTGTTGGCAAGTAGAACAATAAACAAAAAACTCCATAGGAATGGACTGCGGTCTTCTGCCGACTTACAAACCCATCCATAGGCAAACAGAGGGTGTGTGGCGTATATCTATAATCCTGCCCGTAGCGGACCTCATACTACATCTACTAATTACACAAATATATCCAATCCATTGAACCAATTCAACTACGAAATGAATAACCTAAGATTACCCTCCCTTAATATAACTTTACAAAACTATATAGCCATTCACGCCCGACTTAAATTTAACATTTAAATACGTTCGCACAAATGCATTTTATAAAATTTGTTTTAAAATGTTGAGTACAGATCAGCTGCACAGATTCCACGGTCAAAAACATTCCAAATTAAACACAACCGATCAAAATACAAAGTCATCGATAAACGTCACTTGCATAGGGAATATACAAATCCCATTAGCATTCATCGTAAGATGCTTGCAGTGATATCGTTGACATATATTCTAATCGAATGTGAAAACCACAACATTATCAACCGCTAACGAATCTATGCAACGTCTATACCCAACCTAAATTTCATCATTTAAAATTTAAACAATAAACAATTTATACAATAAGAAAGAAAAAAAAATGGAAATGATTTTTATCAATCGGAAAACATATAAAATTAAACATTATTAATTTGATTTAAAAACTTACAAAAGTCAGATAAGAGTCCGTTTTAACATTTAAGTTGGCTTGTTTATTAATTTGTAAAACTTGACGAAAGTTCTTAATTGATTTCAATAATTGTTCATTTCATATAGCTTATGGTAGAAGAGTCCATGTTCCCGTTGGCAATTCCCACGGAGACTTTCCTGGAAGACCGGTCTGATATTTTGGAGGTAGCATTAGCTGGTTCTGTTCTGGTATCACAGTCTTTGCATTTTTAAAATAAATGAGTGAGGACGGCAAGTGCGTCTTGTCACTCGACTCACCAAAATCAAGTTGGAAAACTGACTGGAACTCAATATTTTTTCTTTTTATAGTCCTCCTATGGATTCCATGAACAAAAACGTCACTGTTCTGTTTTTTCGTTATGGTCCGGGCCTTTATTTGCTTCCACTGGTCAAGCTAAAATCTCTTTCTTCTCTTATCTAACTTTTCATCTGACTTTTTAATTACACAGCTTTTAGATAATTAATAAACAATCATTTCCATTTACAGATTACAGGAATTAATTAATACCTGTTTTTATTTTAACTTACGTTATTTTTTTATTAAAATATTTTTATATTTCAATCTTGTATTTTTTTATTAAAAAAAATACGTTCAAATACTTTTTTTTTTGTTTATGAAAAAAATATTTTTAAAGTTTAGCATCTGTGCGAATATATATATATATGTTTAACAAACATTTTAATTTTAGCGTTTAGTTTTTTCCTTTTATTTGCGAACTTTTAAGTTTTTATTTTAAATTAATGTAACGACATATTTATATATCATTACAATATATATATATATATAAATAACTATAATCATTAAATGCCTGTATTTTTAAATCATATAATAATAATTCAAACAAATTTATTTAACACAGTATTCACATTTTAAACAATATATTCTTTACTGGAAGTACTTTTGATTGTATCACTGACAATCTTTATCAACCATTAATACAAATCTACACAAAATAAAAACTTATATTACTCATCATTCAATTCATTCAAATTTCCCATAATTCTGTTGTTTTTATATTAGCTGATTGTCTATTCATTAAACCTTCTATATTCCTAGATATTATCATTGCCTTCTTAATTTTTCATTTTTATTACATCTTTCAATTTGAATAATTTTCACATCTCTATTATCAAATTTAAAACCATAATTACATGTTCTATTATGATCAAAAATAATTGATGGAATATTCATACTTACTAAAGATACATTTTCTTTCTGTACATATTTATACAATATCTTATGATCATTATATCATTTTTGTAATGTACATTTTGATTTCCCTATATATTTCATTTCACAATCACATACCAACACATATAAAACAGAACTTAATTCAAACTTAAAAATCTTGGTTTTAGAAATATTTATCATATCATCTATATTACTTGAAGAGAAAAAAGAAATCCTACACAAACCACTATAAAGTTTATTAATTAATTTAGCTTGTTGGTTAGATATAAAAGGAATAGAAATCCATTTATCACTTTTTAATTTATTTAATATTTTCTTATTATTACTTTTATTTTGATTATATTTTGTAATTGTATTATAAATATTTTTTCCATAACCAATATTCAACATATCAGTAACAAATACATTAATATTTTCAATTTTATCACTAATAAATTTACACAAAAAAATTATTTCTAAACAAAAATGATTTCAAACCGGCTAATTTATGACCCATATGAACTTTGAAATTAAGCGAATATAACCCCTAATTTCCACAGGTTTTAAAACCATATTATAATCAAACACATTATTATTTCTTTTAATAAATATATCTAAAAACGTTATAGAATTTTCTTTCTCTTCATTTACCACCCATTTTATATTATTAATCATATTAAACTCAGTAAATAAATTAACTATTATTTCATTATGTGCACATATAAATACAGCATCAACATATCTACAATATACTTTAATTCCTTGATATTTAACTGAGGTAATATCTTAAATTCCAATGGTATCACAGATTTATAACTCTTATTTCTAGTTATGACTTTAAGATATTAGCTCAGGTAAAATATAAATGAATTAAAGTATATTGTAGATTTGTTGATAATATATTTATATGTCCACATAATGAAATAACAATTAATTTACTTAGTGAATTAAATATGATTAATAATATAAAATGGGTGTTAAATGAAGAGAAAGAAAATTCTATAATGTTTTTAGATATTTTTTATTAAAAGAAATAATGTGTTTGATAATAATATTGTTTTAAAATCTGTGGAAATTAGGCGCTATATTCTGTATAATTCTAGAGTTCATATGGCTTATAAATTAGCTGGTTTAAAGTCATTTTTGTTTAGAAATGATTTTTTGTGTAAGTTTATTAGTAATAAAATTGAAAATATTAATGTATCTGTTACTGATATGTTGAATATTGCTTATGGAAGGAATATTATTTATAATACAATTACAAAATATAATCAAAATAAAAGTAATAATAAGAAAATATTAAATAAATTAAAAAGTGATAAATGGATTTCTATTCCTTTTATATCTAATCAACAAGATAAATTAATTAATAAACTTTATAGTGGTTTGTGTAGGATTTCTTTATTCCCTTCAAATAATATAAATGATATGATAAATAATTCTAAAACCACAATTTCTAAGTTTGAATTAAGTTCTGTTATATGGTTGTGGAATGAAATATATAGGGGAATCAAAATGTAAATTACAAAAAATTATATAATGATCATAAGATATTGTATAAGTGTGCATGGAAAGAAATTCTATCTTCAGTAAGTATGAATACTCAATTAATTATTTTTGATCATAATAGAATATGTAATTAGTTTTAAATTTGATAATAGAGATGTAAAAATTATTCAAATTGAAAGATGTAATGAAAAATTAAAAATTAAAAAGGCAATGATAATATCTAGGAATAGAAAAGGTTTAATGAATAGGAATCAGCTAATATAAAAACAACAGAATTGTGGGAAATTTGAATGGATTGAATGATGGGTAATATAAGTTTTTATTTTGTGTAGATTTGTATTAATGGTTGATAAAGATTGTCAGTGATACAATCAAAAGTACTTCCAGTAAAGAATATATTGTTTAAAATGTGAATACTGTGTTAAATAAATTTGTTTGAATTAATATATATATATATATATATATATATATATATATATATATATATATATATATATATATATATATATATATATATATATATATATATATATTTATGGTTTTAGTAAACCTAGCATAGGCAATTAATCATATTATTAAAAATATAACTTAAAAGTTTAATCATGTATTATTGTAGAACAATTTAAAAAAGGTACATTTGCACACATGCATATGTGTGTATTTATATATCAATGCTTATCAATCACTTATATGTAAATTTAATCATTTTTTATATTATTATTATCAAATGTCAATTTAAACATGTTTATTTTTATATTAACCACATGCCTGTGTGCTGAATGGGTTTTAAGTAAACCTAATGTATTAATAATTTAATCATAATGTAATAATTTGAATTGTGCATAGTAATTTTATACACCACAAATATAATTTTTATTATTATATGTTAATCAAAATCAGAAGACATAATTGATATGTGCATAGCCTTATTCTACAGACCCTAATATCATTTTTTATATTATTGTTAATAAACTTGTGTTCAATTATGTAAATTATTCCAGTGGTTCTAAATATTTTTAGAATATCTTTTTCCATCATCTCTTGGTCACATAGAATAATTTAGCTTGTGTTCTACTGAGCTGTATTTGTGCATAATGGTCTGATATATGAACAGGGAGAAATATTAATGCTTTTAAATATTTAGAGATGATCACTCATCATTTTGGTTGGCACAAAATCTTTAAAGCCCATGCACTACATTTTATTTTAGTTTAGTCTTAAAAATAAAGTTGTAGTTGGTCAGTATAAGTAACCAGCACATTGATGATGATCAGTATGTTTTAATATTCCAGCATTATTATTTAGATTTCTTTGGTTATGTATCCTGATGGATTAGCACTTATGTGGTGCATTCAAGTTTCAATAATCTGCCATAATCTGCCAAGGGCTAAATAGTTAGTTTGGTCTACAGAAGACTTATTTCTAATCCAGCCACCAGTTTGACTGTTGATTTATATTTTGTATTGTTCAAATCTTGCCACAAGATGGACTATTGATTTATTGTATGATGTACTATGATTGATCATTCATGATGAAGGATGATTATTTCAAGTGAGTACTTTTATTTACTTTTATAATTATAATGTTGGTGCTGGTTTATATATAGTTAATCATGGTTGTTCTGAGAAGTAGCTGGCTAATCTCTCAGAGATTTATATCACATGCCCTCTTGCATATATAAAATTGCTTTTATATATTTTTTGATATTGAACATTACTGTAACCTTTGTGTTGTACAAATCTATTTGGCTGAGTGAGGGAAAACTTTAAATTTTTGATTGGTCAATTACAGAATCAGCAGTGAAAATATATTCATATTTTAATATTATATTCATTTTAATTTTGTTTGTAAAAAGTATATTAATAATTTGTCAGATTAGGAAAGTGAACAAAAGTTTTTTTTCAAAAATAAATTTCTATTTATAATTATAAAAATATTCCATAGCGGAGAACCTAAAAAAGGTCATTCTTAATCTATTATAAAGTGTTGTGAACTTTATTGTTTTCTTACTCAATTTTATGTTGTATAATAGTAAATATTTTTTACTAAAATCTTCACTATCTTTCTAAAATAATGTTATTTTCAGTATATTTTATCTAAATAATTTATAATATGTCAAAAAATACCTTTAAAATGCTCTAAAACTTTCATTTTCATTTTCAAAATCAAAACAAAAAAGTTGGAGTGATGAAAATAGCAGTCTCTTTTGACCACTATAAGCAACAACCAATCATGGCCTATGAAAGACCGCCTTTTTCCATTGTTAACACATAAATTTGAATATTATTGATTTATTACTTGTAAAATAATTCAAGAGAGGGCAACATCTTATGATACTTTTTTAAGCTGTAAAATGACCATAAATTTACTATGGTAATGTCAAAACTGATGGTTTTTGAGATACTGGAAGCCATGTATATCTATGACTGGCCACTTCTATATAAGGGTTAAAATCACTTATAATCTCTTATCTTACTTATACACCAGGGTCTTGTTTTATGCGATAGATAGGTTCCTCAGAAAACACATGCAAACGAAATCGTCCAAAAATAGATGTAACTTGCCTTGAAAAAGGGGAGATACAGACTGTGATTTTTCAAAACTCATGTAAAAGCAAAGCACCAATGTAAAATTTACTTGAAAATTCGTGCAAAAAAAAAATAAGGAAATAAAATATGACTAATAAAAAATTTCAAATTTGAAAAAAATTGATACAAGACAAACTTTTTTTAACTATAATATTTAATTTTATTCAAAACAATATATTTTTATGCATAATTTACAGTAAATTATATTTTTTTATACATGTTTTAATTATTATCACTATTTGCCGGTAAACAGGTATGTTTGCAAACTGATAAAAAAAATCAGATTCTTCACAAGATGAAATACAACTAGTGCCAACGTCATTCTCATGTTGTGTTAATTAATGGTTTTCTGGTGACAACGTAATTAATAATTAATCTAACAACTAAAAATTAAATTCTTATTTTTGTCTTTAATTTTCAACTTTAATTGTGCCCACTGCTATTACTCATCTTTTAAAAATAAACTTGCTGACACTAAATGATTAATAATTGATTAAACGTTCTTTTTAAAAAAGTAAAAACAGAATGTGATTTAAAATGCAAAATTAACACGCACAATGTTTGAACAAATTTACATTATAATCTTGTAAAATTTAATGTGTGTATACATAAAATGTGGAAATCATGATTTTAATTTCATTATTGCATCAAATCTTACTATTATACAGCACTGAAAATATTGAAATTACTAAGTTGAAAGTCGAATTTCAATAATGCGCTATTACATTCAATATAACATGAGTGCATGAAATTTATTATTTAATGTAATAGCGCAATATTGGAGTTTGACTTCCGGTGAAACACGAATCACGTAACTTCAAAATCGTGTTAAATAAGTCCACGTAAAAAGAGACCCAGGTGTACTTTATATTAAATCATTTTATTTTGAAATATTTTTTGCCATCACCTCAGGTTCACCTCCAATCTACCTCCATTATATATATATACTGTACCGATGCTGTCGTTACATGGTATTTATCATTGCGTAAATTTGTTGAAACAGATTTGTTTAAAAAAAAAATTATTTAAAAATTAAAAATAAAATGTATATTTATGTCTAAAAAAAGTGTAAAAGTTTGAGAAAAAGAAAAGAACAAAAGGACAAGAGTGGGGGTTGTATTGAGATAAATGATTGAAAGTAGGGGAGAAGATTTCAGAAATAAAGAATAAATAAAGGAAAGTGATTAACATTTTTTTATTATTAATTTATAATATAAATAGTATTATTTATTTATGGTGTAAATAGCTTCATGCTTGTCTTATAATATTAAAGTAATAGAATGTGTGTGTATATAAAAATAAATGTTAAAAAGAAAGGAATTTTTTTAAAATAATACAATTTGAAGCTAATGCAGATAAAAGAATTAAAAAACTAAAAAACAAAACAAACGAAAAGGAAAATATAATTACAATGGCTAGTGATAAACAAACAAAGGTTTAATTATTACTATTTAATTAAAATATAAACTAAAGGATAGAATCTTATATGCTAAAAAAAAGGAACAGAAATCCAATAGGAGTGCAGTAGAATGTCTGATAGATTCCAAGATAAGGAAACACTGGATATATAAGGGAAAGCTTGGTATTGTTTAAATAAGTATTAATACTATTATTATTATTATATCACATAATAATATTATATTGAAAAATAAGTCAAAGTTGATCCTGTTAAATAAAAAATTGCACTGCTGAACCCATCAAATCATGTGGCCAGCCTGAACCTTCGTTGCAATAACATCTGCAATTAGTTTGAAGAAGAAAAATGCTCATTTGAACCTGAGAATCAGCAGAATGTCCATGTCCAGAATAGTTTATATGTCATTACCAAAAAATAAAAAGCCTATGATGAATCATCATCAACTGTCTGGAGCAACAGAATCAGCAGAAGCTATATTTCCCTATTGTGCATATTATAGTGTTCAAATCCTAGGTAAAATCGTTTTATTTTCCTTTATCTTCAATCTTTTAATTATAGCCATTAAAAACCAGTAAGATAAGGCTTTTAAACTTTATAAAAACTATTAATTTCTAGGCTATTATTATTACATATATTAGCTTTCATAATCAGACAGTTAAAATTAAATCTCTTTAAGTGTGTGTGTACTTTAATTAAATATGCTTTTATTTTTACTTGTATTATTTAAATGTATATAATAAAATATATTAAATATATATTGTATTACAAGAATGTATGTATGCATTTTCTATTATGAGACAAGAATAAGAAGTTAAAGAAAGAGAGTGGGGTATAGAAATATTTAATTATCATTAGTAATTTGAGCCAATATTAAAAGAAAGGGAAAATTTTAGGCAATAGATTTTGAATAATGCCAATGTTTTAATAAGTAAATAACTATAATATTGAGATTGAGAAATGGAGGTTTATAATGTGGGCAGAGAATTTGGAGTAGCTAAAATCCGATGAGCTGGCTGGGAGGGCAGGTACTACATTTGTTGCTGGTCGAGCAAACATGTTAGTTAAATTGTAATTGACTGGTACCTAAAGGGTTTTTCCTTAAAATAAATAATGTGCTTGGATGGCCAGGGTTATAATTTATTAGAAGAGAAATAATATTTTTGGTAGCTTGCTACCAGTGATGTTATTATCTAGCTGAAAGATCGTCAGTCTTCAAAGATAGTACATCAAAACTAAACAAAGGAATTGAATAAATAAAATCTAAAAGTAAATAGATGGTTCCATACATTCATTGACATATAAAAGAAGGTGGGCAGTACAATATATATATATGATCATTAGATGGAGCTTACCAATAGCTCTAAACAAACTTTGTTTTTATAAATGCCAAAATAGAATTCAAAATCTCTATCATTATCCCTACCTCCAGACAAACTTGTTTTGAGCTTATGGCTCACCTCAGTGGAGGGTTGGGAGTCTAGAAACTAGATCTAAAATACTAACTCAAAAGTCAGCACTTATAAAACATGTTTTTATCAATTTGAAAGCATGAATTATATATATAATACTATTTTTAAACACTAATACTTCACTGTTAAAGAAATATAAAAAAGAATCTGTTTTTTTGTTGCAGAAAATTAATGGTCTTTTTTTTTTGTTTTTTTTTTTTTTTTAGAAAAAAAAAAGGTATTAACAGCAACATTGGTTGATGAAAATAAATTTGGCAATTTTTTTTTTAAGTTTACAAGTTAAAAGAACAAAAGACCAAATAATTTTAAATATCTAGAGAAAAAATGTTGGAAAAGAAATTTCAAAAAAAGAAAAAAATCAATTTTTTTTTAGAATTTATTATTAAAATTTTACTTATGATTTAACAATTGTAAGATTTTAATGTTTAACTTAAATGACTAATAAAACAAACTTAGTGTCAGATTTAAAGTAAATTTAAATTAAAAAAAAAAATATTTCATATGAATATACTTTAAAAGTAAATTAATATTTGATATATTTTTATATGAATAGGCATATTAAATCTGGATTCATGTAATATTTATATCTCTAAATCCTTATCCCTAAATACCCTAATTTTAAGGAATTTTAAAACCATTGATTTCTTACTAATACTTTTGTTATCATAACTAAGGCTTTGAATTTCATAATTATCATGTTCTGATAACACCTGGTGCTGACCACTATCATCAATTTCTTTCTTGACAGGATTATTGCTAAGGAATATTGTTATTATATCTTAGTCTCAAAGATTAGTTTATTTATAGGCCCATAATTATTTCTAATAAAACTAATATTTTGCTTTTTTATCATCTGCAACTTTTGAATCTTTTTTATGAATGGTATCAAATTTATCATCTAACTTAATATTTTCTAATAAATCTTGGGTAAATTCCTTTTTTTTTGTTATATTCTGAAAATACTAATTTTCTCTGCTATATTATCATTTTTCTTCACCTTATTATTTGGCAGATTGTCTAACTCCTGATTAGCATTTATTAAATGTTTTTTGACCTGTTTGACATCCTTTTCAAGGTAAGATATAAAATTGTTCACTACACTCTTTATATTTCTCTACCTCTATATTTAAACTGCTTTTCATCTGTATGTCTGAACTTTAAAACCAATTTAATCTTAAATTATTCCATTATATTATTTGATTGTACCTCAATATTTTTCATTTTTTGTTTATTTGAACCATATGTTCTGATAATTTCTCATTTGACTCACATAATTTTAATTCCAGACTATTTAATTTATAATTGGTATCAGTTTAAAATTTAGTTAAGCATTTTTTAATACTCTCTAATTTTTTATCTGAGTCCTGTTTTGCAAACCTGCAAGTAAGTTCTATATCCTCAAAATATTGATTAAAGACAAACATAAGTTTTCTCTCTATACCTTTTCAATCTAAGATTCATCTCATCAATAAGATTATTATTAAGCTATTTTTATAATTCTACAATCCTACCTTCCAAACACTCCTGAAAAAAATTCAATTTTACTTTCTAAAGTGTTTTTCATATCTTTTTGAGAACCTTCAATATTTACAATTTTGTTTTCTATTCTATTTTGGGAATTTTCAAAACATTCTTCTTTTTTTTGAGATTCTTTCATTTCTTTTGGAGAATTTTATAACTTACTTTGAGAATTTTCAAAAGATTTCTCTTGAGTGTCAAATCTGTTTTCAAAAGACTTTTATTTCTAACAACATTGGCATTACCAATACTAAAAAAATAAGAGATGATAGACTTTGTGTCCCTCCCAAATCAGAAACTTGAAGATTAAGAGATACAAATGCTTGGTTGCATTCTAGATTCACATTAAGTATATCAGTGGATAACAAATCTTGGATCCATTCCAAATCATATAAATCTTTGTTTAAATTATCCATATTTTTTAATTATAGCAAATAAATTCACAATGTTATTTTTAAAACTTGAATAAATCATTTACATAAATTATACAGATAACAATCTCCAATCATATATCAACCAAACATATCCCCCAAATCAAACAGTGATAAATCATGATGCAATAACAATTCCTGATTTTAAGGAAAAATAAAATTTATTATTTTTTGAAGACTTATTAAACACTTTAACTTTAATACTTATATTCAAGAAATATTTTTAATATACATTTTAAATAATATCATTATCAATTGACTGTACAATAATTAAGATATTTAGCATTATTTAAAGAGTGCATGTCACTTTGTTAAAAGTCACTTTAAAGTTTTGATCAAATAATCTCATGACTGCAATTATATAAAATAAGAAAATGCACAAAAGTTCCATTATTGTGGCAACAGAATCTGATCATCCAATTAAATACAAATACAGAAAAACAAGATATTTTATGTCTACAATTACTAAACTATCAATACTGCCTATTGTGGCCCATTTGTTTGGGATGTTCTAACCAATAATAAACCATTTATTTAAGACCTTCTAATCAACCATTTATTTAAGACCTTCTAATCAAATAAGGCCCATTTAGTTGGGGACCAAAATTATAGTTTCAAAAGAAGGAAATAAAATGTTAAACTATAATATTTACTCTAAGAAAAAATTATAACAAAAAGAGTCATATATTATCCAAATAACAGTTCAAGTGATATATGGTGCAATAGGTTAAACTCAGTGGGTTTTCATATAGGATATATACTATAATAAAAAGAACTATAGGGATAAAATAATAACTAAACATTGTAAATACACTAATTAACATTTAAATTTTTCTTTGGACTATGCAACTACTACCATAAGTTTTATGAGAACATTGCTAGTGACACTATATCTTTCTAGATTATTGAAAAAGGTGGGAAATGCCACTGGACCATTGAACATCATAATGAATTTGATAAAAGTAAATGAATTTTTTAAAATATATTATTTTAGCATATTCTGACTATAGTAAAACATTTTATTTACAGATAGATAGTAGTTACTATGGTCTAGGAGTAGTACTGTATCAACTTGATGATAATCAGATGCTATATGTGTTATATTTTTTAAGTAGGCACTTAAGAGGGGCAGAGCTGAATTACTCTATCATGGAAAAAGAGACTTTAGCTGTTGTCTGGGCATTCCAGAAATTGCACCAGTTTTTGCTAGTCTCTGAAATAGTTGTGTTATCAGACCATAGAAGTTTGGAATTTCTAAATTACTTAAATAATGAAAGGCTTATTAGGTGGAGTTTACAGGAGAATATTTCTGCAGATATTCTTAGTCACCACCCTATTCATCTGCTAGATAAAAACCCTGATTACTCAGAACACACACACACACACACACATATATATATATATATATATGTAACTTTATAAATAAATATTTGAAAATACAGTAATTAAAAGTCTATAAAAATTATATTATAACTATAACTTAAAGTTACGTATATTATTTTAAATAAATACAGACATCGATTTGAAATATATATATATATATATAATCTGAATATTATAAGGAATGAACCTCTAGAGGAAGATTATAAAAATCTCTCTACAATTCAAAGTCAGGACATGAAATTAAATAGAATCATAAATATCTTAAATAGACATGGTAATCAAACTATTAAAAAAAGTATGTTTGGGATGTTCTAACCAATAATAAACCATTTATTTAAGACCTTCTAATCAACCATTTATTTAAGACCTTCTAATCAAATAAGGCCCATTTAGTTGGGGACCAAAATTATAGTTTCAAAAGAAGGAAATAAAATGTTAAACTATAATATTTACTCTAAGAAAAAATTATAACAAAAAGTCATATATTATCCAAATAACAGTTCAAGTGATATATGGTGCAATAGGTTAAACTCAATGGGTTTTCATATAGGATATATACTATAATAAAAAGAACTATAGGGGTAAAATAATAACTAAACATTGTAAATACACTAATTAACATTTAAATTTTTCTTTGGACTATGCAACTACTACCATAAGTTTTATGAGAACATTGCTAGTGACACTATATCTTTCTAGATTATTGAAAAAGGTGGGAAATGCCACTGGACCATTGAACATCATAATGAATTTGATAAAAGTAAATGAATTTTTTAAAATATATTATTTTAGCATATTCTGACTATAGTAAAACATTTTATTTACAGATAGATAGTAGTTACTATGGTCTAGGAGTAGTACTGTATCAACTTGATGATAATCAGATGCTATATGTGTTATATTTTTTAAGTAGGCACTTAAGAGGGGCAGAGCTGAATTACTCTATCATGGAAAAAGAGACTTTAGCTGTTGTCTGGGCATTCCAGAAATTGCACCAGTTTTTGCTAGTCTCTGAAATAGTTGTGTTATCAGACCATAGAAGTTTGGAATTTCTAAATTACTTAAATAATGAAAGGCTTATTAGGTGGAGTTTACAGGAGAATATTTCTGCAGATATTCTTAGTCACCACCCTATTCATCTGCTAGATAAAAACCCTGATTACTCAGAACACACACACACACACACACATATATATATATATATATATATATGTAACTTTATAAATAAATATTTGAAAATACAGTAATTAAAAGTCTATAAAAATTATATTATAACTATAACTTAAAGTTACGTATATTATTTTAAATAAATACAGACATCGATTTGAAATATATATATATAATCTGAATATTATAAGGAATGAACCTCTAGAGGAAGATTATAAAAATCTCTCTACAATTCAAAGTCAGGATATGAAATTAAATAGAATCATAAATATCTTAAATAGACATGGTAATCAAACTATTAAAAAAAGTATGTCAATGCTATAAAGTAAAAAAAAAATATTTTAATGTTTAAGAATGGGAATCATGGAGAATTATAGTTCCACAATCCTTATTTGATAAATTAAGTGTACATCTATAATAAATGTGGTCATTATGGACCTCCCAAAATTTTATATGTATTAAAATGTAGGAGTATTATTCAAAAAAATAAATCATGTAACATTTGTCTTAAATCAAAATATTGTAATAGGTCTTGTGCAGTTGTACTACAACATATTGTCCCTGATCAGCATAATGAATTGTTAGTGATCAATTTTATGGTCCTTTCTCACTTTTAAATGGAAAAACTTTATATTAGTTGCATATATTTAGTAAATTGGTAGTCCCATATCCCATATCAAAAGCAGATGCAAAGAATGTTATTAAATGTTTAATGAAAAATCAGTTTCCCACAAATGGTAAGCCTGATAGTATATTAACTGATCATGCAACCACATTTATGTCTCACCAATGGAACAACTGGATATGAACTCAAGGAATACAACATTCTGAGCTCCACAAGGAATCCACAAAAAATCCTTGTGAGTGCATAATGAGAGACTTAAGTAGGTTATTCCATGCCAGATAATCATACTTAATGGGTTCATAAATTGCCTGAAATTGTCAATTATATAAATGTAACTTGTCATGAGACTAATGGATTCTCTCCCATGAGACTACATTATGGTGTACATGAACCTATTTTAATTAAAACACTATTCCCAATAGTTAGGAAGAATATTGATATTCAAATGGTTGGAGAAAAAACAAAGACTAAGCTTAAAATCATGGGAAAGTAAATAATTAAATGATCACATAATAAGCCATACCCCTTCAAATTAAATGATTTTGTATTGTTACACACACATCATGTAAGAGATGTTCAGAAGAACAAATACAAAAAGTTTTTAACTTTATATGAGAGTCTTTAGAAAATTGTAAAACAAGTTGGAGATAATGCATTTATGTTTTCAACTCCAGTAGGTGTTAGGGAAACATATAATGCATGAAGACTCATTCTGTATTCTCTTAAAATATAAAACATAAGTTGCAAAATTATATGGCAGGAAGAATTAAATTTTAAATAGTGTGATATTTTAAGATTTGTGAATTTTGTACAGGTAGATCGATAGGAATAATAATTGATTTCAAGATTAAAAAGAATTTTAGTTTGCTTGATTGTTTTAGCAAGTGAGACATTAGAGATAAGTATAAAGGTTTTTTAGGTATGATTAAATGAAATGAGAGAAAGTTGTGCCCTTTTTATTGGTACACCTCATTAAAAAACAAATTGGGAATAAACATTATTATATATAATTTTTAATTTCAAAAAAATATTCACTTATTCAACTATGATAAATAAGTCATTTTAGTTACTTTAGGATTTGAACTCGAATTTAATTAATTTAAACTAGTATAAAGATTAAACTTTGTTAAGATATTTTTCTTTGAACATATATAATGATAAAATAAACTATAAGTTAATATTTCATAATAAATAATAATTTGATAATAATTAAAATAAGAGAGTTCAAGCCTAATTTGAAAAATGAAAATGTGTTATATAAATGGATAATTAGGCCGGTGCACATTTGGGATTATTAATATCAGTTTGTAGTGAAAGAATAAGTTAATTTCTAAAATAAATGATTAACATTCATTTTCTGAACTGTGTGATTAAAAGTTCTTAGAATTAATTTCAAATTTAATCTATATAATCAAAATATAATGAAAATAATTTAAATTGTATTTTATTCAGTTCCTAAAAAATATAGCTTTTTTATTAGTAATAAATATTTTAAAAAGAAAATATTTGTTTTTAAAAATAGTTCAGCTACAAGCAAGTCATTAAATATTCAGAATCAAAGAAGTGGGAAAATTAACCAATGAGAATGCACAATTTGAAATACGTGAACAAACAGATGATATTTGGTGAAAAAAGTTATTTTTTAAAAAAAATTAAATTAATGACAGATTGGAAATATAAACCAAGTAAGTGAGTTTTGATTTGTTGAAAAAAAAAATTGCTGAAGTGTTTTAAACCTCATTATTATTGTTTTTTAAAAAAACAAGTAATTCACAATGATAAATTTATTGACTTCAAATTTTATATTATCAAGTTTTAGTAAGATGAACAGCTAAAACAAAGGAAATCTCTGCTGGATAATTTGTCCATTAATAAATTTGCTAAGGTATTCTAGAATCATTATATTAGGAAAATATTAAACTAGTGGAAAGAAAAAAATGTATATTTGTACCAATGTTTTATCAAGAAATACTGGAACAGGGGGAACAAACTGTAAGCAATATATTGATATATAATTGTAGGAATAAGCAAGATCAAATATGTAGACCTTTTAAATATAATATTTATGCAAAATTAAAATGGAATAGACATATAAATAACAGACAAATCATTTGTGACAAAGCTAAAGATATGGTTATCAAGATAATTAAAGTAAGTTAAAGATAAAGCAGAATGGAAACATTTGTGTATTGAAAAATGTGATTAATATGAAAATGCAAGTTATGAGGTCTCTCTGAATAAAAATTTTATGAATAGAAAAGATTTAAACAGATTCTCATCAGTGAGTATAACTTTCATGTATAATGAAAACTTTTATGATAAACTATAAATGGGGTTAATGGAAAAGGAGATTTCTGATTAAGGATTATATTTATAGAAAAAAAATTATAGTGGTCTAATGGGAGAGAGAAAGTTTTAATTATTAGTCCACTGACAATGAAAAAAAAATAAGCTAAGTAAAATGAATTCAATAATTACTACAGACAATTAAGAAAGAGTCAATATATAAGGGAGGAAAAAATTAAATAAATTGTTATCAGTAACATTAGCTTATAAGAAAATATAAACTATGTTGAAAATAATATCATTTTTATTATGTTCAAGGAGAAGATGTAAAATGTGATCTATTAAATGTGAATATTAATAAGGAGTACACCAAAAATAATATGAAGAACAATATTATTAATGTTGAAAAAATATTAATAAAATATATCCCATAAAGGAAAATAACCTCCGATGTTGGAAAAAAAACAAACATAAACCTTGTGGATAACATGAGAGCATTGGGATTACATAGTTTTACTAATTTTTATATAAATATAAAAGGAGGAAAAGGGATAAGAAGATTGGTGTGAGTCAAGTTGAAAACATGAAAAAAGAAAAAAAACCAATTGAGATACTATTAATAAAAATATATATATATTTGACTTTTTTTATAATGAACTTGTAGGTTGAAAAAAAAACAGGCAATGTAATGTTTTGATATATAGTTAAGTCCACATTTTAAAATAATAATTACTAATATGGAGGAATAAATCAAGACATATGGAAATCAATAATTAAAATGATTTGTTTATTTATGCCATTAATTGTGTGACATTCTTTTTATTTCATTGAATATTACTAAACCATTAAAATAAATATATATATAAGTTATGAGCTAGTAAAACACACACACAAAATTAGTAAAAAAATGATATCAGAAAAAGGGGGGTGTATCTGTGTTCTAATATAATGTTAAGTGACAAATGATATTTGAAGTTTTGATCTAATATTTAACTATTAATTTTGTAATATCGTTGTAATATAATTATAGCTAATTGTAATTTATAAATCTTCATAACTACTATTTATAATACAAGTTTAAGACAAATATAAACTTGAAATAGGAAAATACGACTTAATTTATTAGATAAGATAAAGATAAAGATTTTTATTTAATACAGTGTACACGAGAGAGTGGTTCATTCACATTCCGCTTAATATTCTAAATGGTAAATGAAACTTAGTGTAGGAAGAGATAAATATTCATATTGTATAGGACAAAAAATAAAAGGTATTTGTTGTATTTTTATGATATCGTTGAGTAATAAACCCATAAAAAAATTAAGTGTAAGACAAAGAAAGAGATCAAATGGTGAATATTACAAAGTAAGCATATATAAAATGTAATATGTCATAATATTATAATAAAATTATTTTAGTTGAGAATAAAATATCAATCCATATTTTTTTAATTTTCTTGTTTTTCTCACAATATATAAAGGGTAATTAATAAAAAAAAATGGACTGATTGTTTACTAAACATATTATTTGGCAGTACAAGTAACAAAATTAAATATCACATAACATATGATTGTATTATCAAGAAATTTTATTTTGAATAGCTCATTGCAGGTAAGGTGAATATAAAAGTTTAATTCTTTTACGTATATTATTATATTATATTGTTGTAATAAATTGTTTTCATATTACACATTATAGTATAATTATAGCTTCACTAACGTATGCAAAAAAAAAAAAGTCGCCTATTTATAATTATTATATTGTATAAATTTTCTATGGTTTTATATTAATTCTATTGCATTATTGAAAATTTGTACATAAGACATTATTAAAAATAATGTTTTAGCAGTTAAACTAAATATCTAGAGTTCCATTTCTTTTGTGGAGATCATACTCACTATACTATCATCAGAGAGTATGAATTATAATATACACATTAACCAAAAATATGATTTGAAATTTGAAAAAGAAATTGATATAGTACAAGATGTTGTATCACAATTGTCTGGGTGTATATTTGTTAATTTGAATCTTAAATGGTTGCAAACTGCCTTGATAACATCAATCATTGCTAAAATATATTGCAAATATAGTAAAGTATGTTTAGTATTAGGAAACCACATTAGGAATTAGTTTTTTATTTAAAGTTTTAAATGATGATTACAATTTAAATATTAATAATAGAGAACATAAAATAAAGTAGTAATATAGTTTTAATTATAGATAACTGTTATAAGTCATTTCTGAAATGACACACTATCTATAGAGTTAAGTAAATTCCTCTTGATATCTTATAGGTGGTATAAATATTTAATTAAAATTAATGATAATCATGAGATTGCCTTAGTATATTGTTATTATGCTATTCTTAATGATAATCTTATAATAATAATAATAATAATAATAATAATAATAATAATAATAATAATAATAATAATAATAATAATAATAATAATAATAATAATAATAATAATAATAATAATAATAATAATAATAATAATAATAATAATAATAATAATAATAATAATAATAATAATAATAATAATAATAATAATAATAATAATAATAATAATAATAATAATAATAATAATAATAATAATAATAATAATAATAATAATAATAATAATAATAATAATAATAATAATAATAATAATAATAATAATAATAATAATAATAATAATAATAATAATAATAATAATAATAATAAAAGGTCACTATACAATAAGATTATAAAATAACTTATTGTTTAGGTTAACTTAAATTTAATAATCATAGATATTTTATTATATTTATTTAATTATTATTATTAGTCATGAAAGTATTTAGATGCTTAATAAGAACTAGCGTCAAAGTATTCTTTATGCCATTGAATGTATACTTCAGTATTTATTTAATGTTAAAGGGTATTAATTTTGGTAATAGGATAGGTGAGTCTCACAATTGTTAACTAAATATAATTGAAAATTAATAAGAGTATTAAATGGTATGTAGATAAAATTATATTCTATCCCAGTTTAAGTGCTTGTCATATCTTCTAGGGGTCATCCTTTTATTGAATATATATATATATATCATCATCATCAACAACAACAACAACCATTATAAATCCATTGCAGGATGAAGGTCTCTCCAAGTTCAATCCATTTTTTTCCTATCTTTAGCTTCTCTTCTCCACATCACCCCTGCACACTTTCTTATTTCATCCATCCATCTCATGTGTGGTCTCTTTCTGGGTCTTTTACAATCTCTTGGAATCCAGTTTAAAATTGCTATTGTCCATCTATTATCATCTCTTCTAACAATATGTCCAGCCCAACTCCACCTCAGTCTTTTAATTTTTTCAATGAGGTCTGTAACATCTGTTTGTTCTCTTATCCATACATTATGTTTTTGATCCCTTCTTGTTACTCTCAACATGAATCTCTCTATACTTCTTTGAGTGGTCTGAAGTCTCTGTATTGCTCTTCTATTAAATGTCCAATCCATAAGTAAGAACTGGCAAAACACATTTATTAAAAACCTTCCTTTTCAAACACATAGGCATATTTCTTTTTAGTATGAAGTTATTTCTACCAAAAGCACTCCAACCAAGTTTAATTCTATGATTAATTTCATCCACTATATTTCCATATGTATTATATAATATAACTATAACCATTAACTGTCTATATTTTTAAATCATATAATAATAATTCAAACAAATTTATTTAATACAGTATTCAAATTTTAAACAATATATACTTTATTGGAAGTACTTTTGATTGTATCACTGATAATCTTTATCAACCATTAATTAGTAGTGATTAATGTTTGATAAAGATTGTCAATGATACAATCAAAAGTACTTCCAGTAAAGTATATATTGTTTAAAATTTGAATACTGTATTAAATAAATTTGTTTGATTTATTATATATATATATATATATATATATATATATATATATATAAATCATACAAATATATATATATATATATATATATATATCTATATATATATATTGTACCCCCCACACCAATCCTACATCACCTATGAATAAATGTCTGGGGGCATGATTTCTATTGATAATAGAATAAACCAATAATCTGATTCTACTTTGAGTTACAATTGAGACTCTTATAATAATGTTCAACTATAGCTTAGTTCAGTGGAGGGCCACAGAATTCTATAATATGAAAAATGCAAATAAAATACAGGAAGAAATATTATGAATCAATAAGAGTAAAATATCTACTTGGTTTTGCAATAAATAAGTAGTTGAAATTGATAAAGTTTCATCTATTCAAATTAACAAGTTATAGTTCAAGTTTAGCTCCCTCCATCATCTAAATGCATTAATCAACCTTTACTGTATGATAAGTTTAAATTAAATGAAACAAAAATGTAGTACTAATCAATTCTTACTGTATAGTAAGTTTAAATTAAATGACTAAATTAATATCTACTTGGAAACAATAAGGAAATATCTCAGGGATTTTATCACATAACTTATTTACAAATTCATACTCTACAATAGCTAGAAATTACCATTATAAAAGATAATAACATAAAATTGAACATTGTTCTAATGAAATAGTGGTTAGACAACAAAAAATAGGGTACCTTTTTATTTGAAAGCATCATCTAAATAATAACTAAGTACATAAACTTTTCCAGAGGATCATCAAATAGTCAAGCATTTCCTATAATGTCTTGATCAAGAAAATCATATCATCAGATTTGAATATGTTCATTATTAAATTCATGAAATAGTGCAATTATACCATATTGGATATGTATGTGTGGAAACTAAGAATATGAATGCATGTAAAAAAGCAACTCTCAATAAAGTTTTTAATAAATAAAACATTTATTACATTATGTGGTAAAAATAAAGATTTTGTACTTCTGCTTTATGCATATATGTTGTTAGCCAATTCCAATATCCATTACTGAATCAACTAACATTGGAGTAATTAACATTAAAATAAACTTATTTGTACTTTTACTTTAAGCATGTACATGTTATTAGCTAATTCTGATATTCTGTCAACCAAACCAACACTGAAGTAATTAAACATTAAAATAAACTTCTTTGTGCCTTTACTTCAAGCATATACATGTTATTAGCCAGTTCTAATATGCTTTATTAAACATTTATTAACAAGCCAATACTAGAGTATTTAAACACTAAAATAAACTACTTTGTACTTTTACTTCAAGCATATACATGTTATTAGCTAATTCTAATATGCTCTGTCAACCAAACCAACACTGTGGTAATTAAACAATGCAATGTGGATCTAAATATATGAGTTAGAGAGGTCACACTATCCCTTATAAATTAATTGAACAATTCTATTAACTAGCTACACTTTCTTTCTTCCCTTTTTTTATTATTCATTCAAGATGAGAATGAATCATTCTGAGGATTTGATGATTTAAAATTTAAAATAACTTGGTATGATATGATTTGAAATATTTACCCAAGACCTACAAATCCAGACATAAATTTTTTTCATACCTTCAGAATCAATATTTTGTGGGTGCTTCTGTATTATGTGACCTGTTATAATATAATTAACACAGCTACATCTCATCGGTTTGCTTATAAAATTAAAAAATAAAATATCACAATAGAGATGGTGCCATAGACCAACCAACAACTTTAGTACTAGTTCTACTTTAAATGTTTCATAAATGAAACTAATCCTGCCTTTTGTGTTAATTGGCAAACTATACTACACATAGCTATGATAGATGATGGAAAAACATTCCAAAATGGACACATGAGGGACAAGAAGACCTTAATTCTACTAATCTAAACAACAAAATATAGTGACTCCCTAACCTGACTCAGAGGTTTAATATTGGTGTGGATTTGGTCTCATCACTGAAAACAAGGGAAATACACTGCTTCACTTTATATAATATAATTATCATAATACACAAATGCTTAATCTAGAAAATGTAATCCACTCATGAGAAGTATTTAAATAAACTACAGAAAAGTTCTCTCAATCCCTGACAATATAATACATATCCTTAATGATTTCTTTCCTCATAGATACTTAACACATTTCATTCTAAACATAAAAAAATAAATTCATCCTTAGATAAATTCCTAATTCTTTAACCTCTTTTGGCATATGACATCATCCAAAATCGATTGGGAAAAATACAAGTCAAGCGACTATAAATTTAACAATTATATAAATTAATCACACAAAACAGGCACACTTATGCATAACAATGCACAAAATAATTTCAAATCATATTCAATACATAGGTATTATATCATCATTAACTAATAAATCGAAAATAAATCTCTAATTCATGATGAATTATAAATGTTTTAAATCTGAAGTATAATAATTACTATTAAGTAAACCTCATCACTTCTGACAAAGCAAAGATAAAACAACACTTTCGATTATTTAATATTAACTAATAAATCAAAATAAAATTGTAATTTATGATGAACTATATAAATCTTTTAAATTTAAAGCATAATAATTATTATTAAATAGACCTCATAATCTCTGATGATGCAAAGATAAAATAATACTTTTTTTGCATTTACCCCTTTTTAAAATTAGCTGCTAGCTTCATAATAGCAAATAAATATTTCTACCACTAACTTAAGTGTATAGAATTCATGTATAAAAAAATCACATCAAATAACAATCAATTACCCAGTATAATATTTTTCATATTATACGTAACTGAGACAATCTTAGAGCAAAAGAAAATAATATAAAAAATATAAAGATAAATAAATTGATCTACATATCTACCATACACTAACAACAAAAGAAATGATTAAAACTTCTTTAGCTGGAAAATGAAAGTTCATTCATACAGTCTGTAAATAATGCTTCTTCAACATATATGAAGATAATGATAATAATTGTAAAACAAATAGATGTTAGTAGACATATAGACAAATTCCTGCAGAGTGGACAATATGCAATTTTTGGACCCAATTGAAATACAATTTCCAATGTTCTTAGCAAATAGTTAATTGAAATTGCTGAAAATATAGCATACAAAGTGTTCATCATATTTTCTTTTCATAATAATGAATTATGTCTACTGCTGCAGATTTCTAGTAATATTTTATCATTAATTAATCGATGGTTTTATAATTTTATAACTCAGCACTCAATCTTGCAAATTTAAAAGGAACACTAGTTTTCCACCAACTAACATTGACTATAATTACATTTACCAAGGAATTTACAATAATTTATTAAAGATGATCCATTAGGCAAATAGGTAATTAATTTATAATATTTCTTAAGTCTACATGATTCTTTAAATGGCAATATATTTTAGTGATAGATTAAGAATAAATGAAGAGAACAATGAGAAAATGTTCACATTTAATATTCATGCTCTTCCACTTATGTTAAGTTATAAGCACATTTAATAGAGGTTAGTTATCAATTAGTTATATATAAGTTGTGCATTCAATTTCTTAATCCTATAAGATATTAATGATTAGGTATAATTCTCATTCAATAATTTATGGCATGTTATACTAAGTTAGACACATACATCCTTCCATTTGACTTTTACTTTTTTATAGCCAGAAGAATTTTAATCCAGAGTTTATTAAATGTTGTGTTAAAAAGTTCAGCATAACTTTTCCCACAAAATAGCAAAATTCATACCATTTATTTTTTCTTTAATATTAAAGGTTAAGATTAGATAATCTAAACTGGAGTTATAGACACACATATGCATTTTAAACAATGATATTAAATCTAAAGTTACTTAATTGAAAACATAGGTTGATATACCTTCTTGAAGTTGATTACATTGCCATTTTTTCTTTATATTCCAAAAAAAATATTTTTAACTAGTTTCATATTAGAAAAACAATACTTAAAGAAAAGTTGGACTTTTGAATTTAAACTGAATTTTAACCACTTGATTTTGAAAGAAGAACCACCTTGAGAAAGAGAGAGAGAATTGTAATAAAGAAGATTACTTTATTGTATATTATCCTTCTTTTATTACTGACTATTGCTTACATATCCATTCCTTCCACCAATAAAGAGGCCACTCCCTCCTCAAAGGTCAATTTCAAGAAGGTTAATCGCACCTTTTACACTGAGATAATTAATTTGACATATTCAATAACTTTTTTTCTCTTGAAAAAGAAAAAAAATCATTCTGTCTTCTAAAGAATATTAATTAAATTGAATCAATAAAAAATAGTTTTTACACTCTTAAATAAAAAATAATTATTTAGCAAATAAAGTAGTTGATAGTGTATTTGTTTTGTCTGACAATTCACTGATCCATTTATCCATCAATCACTCAAAATGTGTCTACATTGGCTATCAGAGATATTTATTATAAATTTAAACATTTCACTGTAAAACATAATATTCTGTATCATAACAATACCTGAGGGAAAAATGAAGTTGAAAGATGGCACAAACATCTATGCACACCCATATATGCTGCACTACAAGTACTAAACCAATCTAATCAAAATAGAAGTTTCTATGACCATGAGTCAAGCATATGGACTGGAGCATCAATGAGCAAATGAAACAGAAAATCACCAGACAAATATCAAACACTCTCTTACAGACAAATAAGACAAATCTGCATCAACTCAGCCTATACACCAACAACTCCTGTGACAAGCCACCTTCTTTACTATCATCAAATACCATCAAAGAAATACTAAATGTTTAAAAAAAATTCTAAATAATATCTGCAAGTACTTTCCAAACAAGGTTTTGGATTATTAATGAAAAATTTTAATAATTTCATGTTATTTCATTTTTTTAGTTAAATGCAATTAACTATTACTGATACAGTGTTATGTACTTAAAATTTGTTTCTTGTGCCTACTCAGACAATATATATGTATAATGAAAATGATATAAAGTAATGAGTGTGAGATCATTCTGAGAGATTACTCTGAAAGATCAGCACAGCTAACTATATTAATATAATTAACTATAACTTTACCTGCATTATAAACAAGTATAACTCTTTTATCATCATGAATGATCAACAATCAAACTAAATCAACCATCAATTTTGTAACTGGATTTGAATGGTTCTACTGTAGACCAAATTAACTGTTTAGCAATTTCCAGCTTGGGGCAATTATTTAAACATGATTTGGATGCACACATTTAAGTGCTAATCCACATGAATATATAACAATAAAAACAATAATGCTAGGATATTAAAACATGCTGACCATCATCAATGCTCTGGCCCTTAGTTCCATTAATGTACTGGCCAACTATAAACTTAATTTCTAATAGAGACTAAACTAAATAAAATGTTTTGCATGGACTTTAAAGAATATTCTCTCTGCACCAATCCAGGATGATTATAAACTAGATTCCCATAAATACAATATGTACATCCCTTTCATAAAATAAAACATGCACAAATTTAGCTCATAAAACACAACCTATATAAATGTTTTTATGAATAAAAGATGACACAACACAATATTGTAAACTATTTAGAATTAAGTTTACTGGAATAATTTTAATAATGAAATGTAAGTCTATTAACAACAATAAAAATGAAATTTAAGTCTGCAGAATTTGGCTATACACATATAAGCTTTCTGACTTTAATTAATATGCAAAATTCAATTTATTACATTGTGATTTATATATATATATATATATGTTCCAATATAAAACATATATATATATATATATATATATATATATATATCAGCACACAGACATGCAATGTAATTTCTGGACATATTTAAATCATCATATAAAATAAAGTAAATGATTAAAATTTATCTATACATGTCTGTCTAATATGCATCGGTATTTGCACATACAAATGCAGTACAATTGATGAATAAATTTCAATCATCATATAACATATAATAAATGATTACAATTTTAAATTATCACATTTTAATGATATAAATACCTTATATTAAGTTTACATAATTTATATATATATCATTGCACAAGCATGTGGTATAATTTATTAACATATTTGTCTGTGCACACTGACATTTATACCGTATTTTAATTTATCAAAATAAAATTATTAAAAACATATTTTTCACATAACTACACATGTATAACATTTGTATACATAAAATATAGATGACATGAATTAAAATTATTAATTATCTTTTCTATTATAATCAGTAAAAGTTCCTCCCACTTTTTTTAAAGTAATATCACATTTGATTGGTTACTGTTGATTAATTGTAAATGTCTCTAAAAATACTCCTGCAAATTTTGTTTTTGAAATATACTTTTTCTTAAGAAAAATATAAAATCATCCATGAATTAATTCTTCATTCAAACAAAATTATTTTCTTGTTTTACCTGTTTAAAATATAGATTTTTAATGTCATTTTTTAAATAAATGATTTAAAATAATATTGTTCTCTCTCTCTCTCTCTCTCTCTCTCTCTCTCTCTCTCTTATATATACAATATATATACTGGTTATATATATATATATATATATATATATATATTGTAACCAGTTGGATTACATAGCATACACTAATATAGTGTGTGTGCATAAATATATACATAACATAAAGGAAAAGTAGAAATAAACACAGAATAAATTTTTGTAGATATTTTTCTATATTTCCTAAAATAAAATAATGATAAGTAAAGGGTTAAATAACTCTAGGTTAAAAATAATATTTTATTGTAAAATTAAATATTTTAAAAAGGTCTGATAAATATTATTTGTAATTCTAATTTTGAAATGTAAAAACAACATACTTATTTTTGAAATTTTTTAATTAATTAAACAAAATGTTTATCTATTAGAAATCCCCTAAGTAAAAACATGTATGTTTTCAAAGGGATTAGAGAGATAAAAATAAAAACTGTTTTCAATCAAGGTGTTGTTATTGCCTGAGACAATTTTATAAAAAGGGCTGATAAAAATATCCATCAGTCTGGATAATAATTTTTGTAAAAGAACGGTCAGCAGAAGAACAATATTTTCTTGCAACTTGATGAAGTGCAGCAGTTGGTTTTAGCTGACCATAGAATTTTCAGAATAGCTACCATAAACTGATGTAGCTGAAGGCAAAATAGTAGACTGTTTTCCTTAGCAGGAGTTTGAATTTACATGGAAAAAAATGACCCATTTCTTTGTGCTGAAATTCATAGCATTAAACATGGAGAAGACAGTTGCTTGTCTGAAATCTATCAAACCAAGACTGCTGCTTGACTGGAACGATTCTTACACAAAGGGAAGACCAACAACAGACCAAGATTTTACATGAATTATGTACTTTTATCTGATAGTGACAACAAACTTGGATTATATTTTTATGATGGATCAAAAGAACTAGTTTGCCCAAGAGAAACCATTGGTGGATGAAGAATTAATTATAAGTATGCTATTTCAGCTATATGCAGAGAAGCACACATAAATGTATATATAGCTGGTAAGTTATTTTAAAATAATTCATATAAAAATAGACATGTATAGAACAATATTATTTTTAAGTCGGTTAAAAATCTATGTATTTTAAAAGAATATAAAGTGTTTTTGCTTGAATTATAATTAAGAGTCAAGAATAATTCATTGACCAACTGGTTTTAAAGGCAAAAGAGACATTTTTGAACAATAATCCTCTCAGACACTATTTTAAAAAAAATTATATTAAAATAAAAATAAGGAATCAGTGATTCTATAATTTAATTTAAAAATGTTGATAATTAATCAACAAATACCTGTCACAAATTGACTACACTTTTTTTAAGAAAAAAAAAACTTATAAATTGATAAATAATTTTAAATTATATCTATATTTTGTTTATAAACAGGTATATGTGTGAAATGTATGTGTTTTTCAAACGGAATCAATTAGAAAAATATAACTTTATGATTGTAACAAATTAAAATATGTAACTTTTTGCCAGCGTGCAAATACATGCACACATACATATGTAAATTTTTAAACATTTATAGTATTTTTTTATATGACAATTGTAATAAGTCAATTGTACTGCATATTTATGTGTGTGCATATATGTCAATGCTTGTCAAATACATATATGCAAATTTTAAGCATTTTTGTTACTATTGAATATTAATTGTATATTATAAATCATGCATCTGTGCACATATATGTAAGCCATAGCAATAACTTGGATTGTGTATGTAATATTGTATATTATTCAAAATCAGAGCTTAAATACCTTTTTTTATTGTTATTAATAAACTTATTTAATTGTTAAAAATTGTTTCCATCATCTCTTGGTCACATACAGTAATAGAGCTTATGTTCTCTGAGCTATATTCGTGCACAGGATGAATATATAAATGGGGATGTGTACTTAGTGCTTTGGGGCATCCAATGATGATCAATCATCATCCTGGTTGGTGCAAAAGAAGATACTCTTTAAAGTCCATGCACTATCTTTTATTTAATTTCAGTCTCATTTAAAAGTTAAGTTTATAGTTGGCCAGTACAAGTGGCCTGAGCATTGATGATGATCAGCATTTTTTAATGTCCCAGCATTATTGTTTTGATTTCTGATTATTGTGTATTTGAATAGATGAGCACTAAGCTGGTGCATCCAAGTTATGTTTAAATAATTGCCCAAGGTGGCAAAGGCTCAGTAGTTAGCCTGGTCTACAGAAGACCCATTTCCAATCCAGTCATAAGGTTGATTGTTGATTTATATGTTTTATTATACTGATTTGTTTATTCCCATCAATGATGATGATGGGTGATTATTTATTTTATTATTACTTATAATTACTTTTTGATAATGCTGGTTAATAAATAATTATGCTTTTAGTTGCTCTCCTGAGTTAGCTGGCTGATCTTTCAATGTTCTTAGAAATTTTCTAATCTCATGCTCTTATAAAATATTATATTACTTAAATATACTTTTTGTAAATATTTCATTTTAAATGGACTGTGAATTATGATGATTTTCACCCAGGTCCACTCCCATTCTTTGAGGTTTTTTCCATCACTCAGTTCAAACCTTTCTATTTCTACCACACACCCCCCATCCTGTTACAATATATATATATATTGAGCCGGATTGATTTCCGATTCAGTGGTTTTATTACTAAAATTAAAAAGGGAAAACAACTTCATTTTCATTAAATGTCTAAGGCTCAATTTTTTTTTATTATTATTTAAAACACATATGCTTTTATATTTTAAAATAGATTATTTAATGTTTATAAAATTGATTGTAAAATAGTTTACTTTCACCATCTGTTTTAATCAATTTGATTAAAAACAGGCAAGCTTGCTAATTATATATTCCTGTTGCTTTTATTGTAATTATTTTTAAAGTTAATTCTAAAAGCAGAGATTTAGTTTTGTATTTGTCATTTTTGTTTCAATTATCCCTGGTTGGAAGTCTTAAATTAGATTGAGCTGGAAATTAATATTTGCCCTGCCTGAAATATAGAATGGACACTAATGAAAGCTTTTCGTGGGAAATGTAGCGAGGCAAGGATAGCCCACCAATTTTCAGAGAGAGAAAAGATTCAGTATAGAAATAGACACTTGGATTATTGCCTGCTAAGAGTCATATGGTTTTGAGTAGCTGTTCGGATGTTTAATTCCTGTTACAAACTTTAATAATTATTGACAAGCTTCATTGCTGTGCAAGATGTCAAAATCTGCCGCTATGAGTTTTGCCATCATTAGAATGTCTTGCTAATTTAAACAAAGGACGGACCCATGCCTACCAGCTCTCCTTCAGTCATATCATGAACTGCTAAAATAAACACTGCCTCTACCTTGCTGCTATCAAAGGACCTGAAAGATGAACTATTATCAAAAGTGCGCACTCGTCACTAAATCACTAGAACTCTGCCTTACCGTAAGCTAAACTTTTTCCTATTCTAGCCAGGGTAAATAAATTGTGTTTAATTAAATCTCCACTCAATCTAATGATAAGTATGTTATAAGGTTGTATTAATTATTTATTATCAGTATTTATCTTTTCTAGTATTTGAAGTGTGTCTTGGAATCTTAGTTTTAAGATTACAAGTTTGTTTGCAATTTTCATTTATCAGAGGGTGCATTAGGAGATTGTATTTTATATGTTTAATATATACCTGATTATTTTGATAACTATTACAAAATGCATTGGCAGTTTTCGTAGTCTTTATTTATTCACCTGCCCTTAGTTGTAAAATAAAGAATCTTTAAGCATGTTTCGTTTGCACTGTTTGTGAAAACAACAAAATCTTTTTGCTGGCTATTTGTCAAGTTATTTTGTCTGAAAATAGTCTATTTCTTTCTGGATTACGTAAGATCATAATCAAATAGCTGTTGCTGTCTTGTTGGTGAGATCAACCACATTTACTTTGAATGTAGTGTTATGCGCAGCAGTCCTGCGGCGTTTTAATGACAGTAATTAGAATATTACTTCTCGGATGTCCACACTGGTTTCATTGATTTCCGGCTGGACAGTAACTGTTTATTATCCCTGATTCAGGAAGCTAGAGTTGTTGTTTGTTTTTGTAATTTTACAACTGGCCAGCAAAAAGATATTATCCTAACCATTTCTTATATTTTAAGTGAGAGAATTTTGCTGCCAAAATGTTTAACGCCTTTATGTTTGTCATACTCTTGTGCACTCTCTGGTAAATACATGTATGTTACTATAAGCCGATTTTGTATTTGTGGCTAGATGTCTTCACTCTATTGCACAACTATTAATAAAATTAATAAATTGTTTAAACATAATTTGGCTGACGTTTGTCTTTGTGCTTTGATTTTTCAGCTATCTAAACAATATTTAGGATATCTTGTTTCTTCCTGAGTGTAGTCCAGTGCATTCAGGTTCACATATTCTGTCCACCCTTAAAATAAATGCCTAGTTCTTATTTTCGGACTAGTGGTGCCCCAGTGGTCAGTATATGTGAATCTCAAATATCTTTCTCCCGTTACATATATAGCATTTTTTAGTGCATCAACATGGGGCTTCCGAGTTTTCAAACCCATGTGAGATTTTGTTTAGATGGTTGAGAAAGATTTCAGGTGTAAGTGGCAAGATCTAGTCGGTAGAGGTTCAATTTTAGTTAATTATTGCATGTATTGTTGGAGCAGTTTGGTAAAACGGGGTTTCATCTTTTTCATATGACATAAATAAATAAACAATAAATAGTGTATTTTCTAAAAAAAAGTCTGTCGGAATTAATTTTTTTTTTGAAGAGTTAAATATATATAGTTTGTCTTTTTGATATGACATAAATAATAAATAGAGCTTTTTTGTTGTTGTTGTTTAAACAAAAAAAAAATCGTTCAGAGTAAATTTTTGAATTTAAAAGTAGTAAAAATAGTTCATTGTCTTCTTGCATATAAATAAATAGCATTTTATTTGCTTTGAGATTTTTGTTTAAAAAAAAAAAGTTAGTATAGCAAGTTAGCCATGTGTAAAAATGGAAGGTAAAGAAGAAGGTGACAGGGTGGCAGGTTTGGAAGAGAGCCCTGTTTTATTTAAATACCCCCAGATAGAAGAAGAGAGTGAGACACAGATGATGATAAAGTTGATAATAGAAATGAAACAAAGTCAGCAAGCCATGATGAAGAAATACGACAAGAGTTGCTAGAAATAAAACAGAGTCAACAAACAATACTGGAGGAGCTGAGAGCAGAAATGAAAGAAATGAGAAGAGAAATGACAGGAAGAGTAGAAGAAACTCAACAAAAAGAAGTGGATATGGAAAAGGATTTGAAAAATGAGATGAGTAAAGAGAGTCAGAAAGTAGAAAATGTAGTTGTAAAAGATATAGAAATTGAAGTAGCACAGGAGAGTACTAGGACAGAAAGGGTGGAAATAAAGTTTGAAATAAGTAGAGAGTGGAGAGAGAGAGATAGTATGTTGAAGAAAAAAAATCTTGGAGACAGTTATAAGTTACCTCAAGAGGTTAAAAATGAGTTGAGTAAAATAACTGTTAGTTGTGAACAGGGGTTTAAAACTAAGGAAAAGTTTTCAGAATATAATTTTAAAACAGAAATAAAAGCCATTTATAAAGTGATCTTATTCAAGGTACGTAAAAAGTCTGTGGAAAATGAAGTGTTGCCATTTACTAGTGTTGATATGACTAAAAATAAAGTAGGAAAAGATGAAGAATTGGGAAGTTTTGTTAAGAAAAAGATTCAGGTATATACGCTAGAAAGCAAAACAGAACGGAAAAGAGACAAAATCATAAATTCTAGGCAGGTAAAATATAAGAGAGGGAAAGGAACTTATTTCAGAAAATTAATAAAAAGAGTAAAAGAACCGCCGGACAAAAGTTAAAGGTTCAGCTTTTAGCAATGGGACAGATTGTTTTTAAACAGACAAAAAAAATTTGTTAATGATTTATGAGAATGGATAAATGTAAGAAATGAAATATTGTTTTGGTTTTTCATGAGTGCGTTCAGCCAAATTCCTAGGGATAGTTTTTGAAATGTTTTTAGTTTAAAAAAAAAAGGAAAAAAAAGTTGCAGGAATACTTTTTTTTTTTGATCACATGTTGAGACAGTTGAGCCAGATTGATTTCCGATTCAATGGTTTTTATACTAAAATTAAAAAGGGAAAACAACTTCATTTTCATTAAATGTCTAAGGCTCAATTTTTTTTATTATTATTTAAAACACATACGCATTTATATTTTAAAATAGATTATTTAATGTTTATAAAATTGATTGTAAAATAGTTTACTTTCACTGTCTGTTTTAATCAATTTGATTAAAAACAGGCAAGCTTGCTAATTATATATTCCTGTTGCTTTTATTGTAATTATTTTTAAAGTTAATTCTAAAAAGTGGAGATTTAGTTTTGTATTTGTCGTTTTTGTTTCAATTATCTCTGTTGGAAGTCTTAAATTAGATTGAGCAGGAAATTAATATTTGCCCTGCCTGAAATATAGAATGGACACTAATGAAAGTTTTTCGTGGGAAATGTAGTGAGGCAAGGATAGCCCACCAATTTTCAGAGTGAGAGGAGATTCAGTATAGAAATAGACACTTGGATTATTGCCTGCTAAGAGTCATATGGTTTTGAGTAGCTGTTCAGACATTTAATTCCTGTTACAAACTTTAATAATTATCTACAAGCTTCATTGCTGTGCAAAATGTCAAAAACTGCCACTATGAGTTTTGCGATCATTAGAATGTCTTGTTAATTTAAACAAAGGACGGACCCACGCCTATCAGCTCTCCTTCAGTCATGCCATGAACCTCTAAAATAAACACTGCCTCTACCTTGCCACTGTCAAAGGACCTGAAAGATGAACTATTATCAAAAGTGCGCACTCGTCACTAAATCACTAGAACTCTGCCTTACTGTAAGCTAAACTTTTTCCTATTCTAGCCAGGGTAAATAAATTGCATTTAATTAAATCTCCACTCAATCTAATGATAAGTATGTTATAAGGTTGTATTAATTATTTATCATCAGTATTTATCTTTTCTAGTATTTAAAATGTGTCTTGGAATCTTAGTTTTAAGATTACAAGTTTGTTTGCAATTTTTGTTTATCAGAGGGTGCATTAGGAGATTGTATTTTATATGTTTAATATATACCTGATTATTTCAATAACTATTACAAAACACATTGGCAGTTTTTGTAGTCTTTATTTATTCACCTGCCCTTAGTTGTAAAATAAAGAATCTTTAAGCATGTTTCATTTGCGCTGTTTGTGCAAACAACAAAATCTTTTTGCTGGCTATTTGTCAAGTTATTTCTTTGGATTGTCTGAAAATAGTCTATTTCTTTCTGGATTACGTAAGATCATAATCAAATATCTATTGCTGTCTTGTAGGTGAGATCAACCATGTTTACTTTGAATGTAGTATTGTGCGCAGCAGTCCTGTGGCATTTTAATGACAGTAATTAGAATATTACTGCTCGGACGTCCACACTGGTTTCATTGATTTCCGGTGGGACAGTAACTGTTTTATTATCCCTGATTCAGGAAGCTAGAGTTGTTGTTTGTTTTTGTAATTTTACAACTGGCCAGCAAGAAGATATTATCCTAACCATTTCTTATATTTTAAGTGAGAGAATTTTGCTGCCAAAATGTTTAATGCCTTCATGTTTGTCGTACTCTTGTGCATTCTCTGGTAAATACGTGTATGTTACTATAAGCCATTTTTGTATTCATGGCTAGATGTCTTCACTCTATTGCACAACTTTTAATAAAATTAATAAATTGTTTAAACTTAATTTGGCTGACGTTTGTCTTTGTGCTTTGATTTCTCAGCTGTCTAAACAATATTTAGGATATCTTGTTTCTTCCTGAGTTTAGTCCAGTGCATTCAGGTTTGCATATCCTGTCCACCTTTAAAATAAATGCCTAGTTCCTATTTTCAGACTAGTGGCGCCCCAGTGGTCAGTATATGCAAATCTCAAATATCTTTCCCCCGTTACAATATATATATATATATTAAATAACTCCTTTTAAATGACATTTTAAAAGTGATATATATATATATCACTTTTAAAAATCATTTAAAAGGAATTATTTAAAATAATTCACCAGCTGCATTTTGTAGAAATATGGTGCAGTATGTTTATCTGTATTTTTTGTGTATAGACAAAACATCATATGCATACCAATTCATCAGCAAGATAATGATACTCTCCAGGTAAGTTTCATTATTGGGACAAGTATAGTATAGGCTGCAGTTTGCATTCAATTAGGTCCATTGAATCTAGGATTGGATAGATTTCAGTCAAGCTAGCTGTTTTGTCCATATTAGACTATAAAACACTGGATGTTGACGCTTCTCCTCCATGTCAATTCAAACTTTACTATTGTGAACTATTATCCACCACTAGATCTACTATCTTGCTTTCAATTATTTCATGATCATTCTGTATAACTCTGAAACCAACTATCTCCCTAATCTTTTTCATCAACTTTTTTGATAGTTAGGATGACGGGAAAAAATTATTACCTCAAAAAAAATGTTAATGGTTTTTTTCAATTTTTTAGACTTTACTTTGATCCTTTTAAATACAACTTAGACTTTACTTTAATCCTTTTAAAAACAACTTTATAATTTTATTAAAGTAATCAAAGTATAATCTACAGGTTTCACTTAAAAAGATTTTCAAAATATATAGTCGACATTTTACCAAAATGTTATACAAGATTTTATTTTTTTAAAAAAAGTTTAAAATAGATAGGGTAATTTTATAATTACCAGGATATCTATTGTCACATAAAAACATGTTTGTTTTAATTTCAAAATTAGAATTCAATAAAATATTAATTAGACCTTTTTTTAAAAAAAAAGTTTACTCCTAATAAAATTTAATTTTAAACTCAAAATTATTTCATCCTTTACTCTAGTGAAATAAAGAAAATATCTACAAAACAATTTGACTGTTTTATTTTTATTTTTCCTTTCAACTTTATACATATTTGTACACACACACTACTATGTTGTTGTATGCCATGATATCCTTATTATTAGAATGATAAATTATTTAAATATTGATGTGTGTGATTTTTATTTATCTATTTATTACTGTACATGCACACACATTATGTATTGACCATGTTGTTTAACCATAGTCAGAACAAATAATAATCCTTTATTAACCATATTTTATATATCTTTTTTGTAATAATAATAGAGGTTTCATTTATTTTTAATACCTGTTTTTAGCCTTTACATGTCCTTGTAATTACAATTTATGTATATATGTATTGATAACAATATACACCAAAAATCAATTAAAAAACATACATCATATTAACTTAATTTTGTTTTTTGCTTGCACGTGCTTTATTTTTATTTAACAATTCATGATTCAATACATCCCAACTTTGTCAGACATTATTTCAAAATGCTAACTGTAAAATGTTTAAAATTACAGTTTAAAAAATCACTGCTACAATAATATGATTTTTGTATTCTATATTATTGCATAGATTAGCACTTTTTTAAATTACTAACATGCTTAATAAAATGTTTATTTATTGATATATCAGTCTTTTTAAAAAAAAAACATATTTTCATTTATTACTATGGTGTGATTAAATCCAGTATTATTAATAGAACCACTCAACATAAATACACTTATAAAAAAGCACAGAAAAATAATGACAATTCTTCAATATTTCTAGAATACTCTGAGAAAACTGGTCACATATTTGAACCATCCAGCAAATGAAAAATTAAAGAGACATATTTTATTACTAATAATAACAATTCCATCAACAGATGCAACACATGCTTCAATATTTCCAAATGCTGAGCTATGTAAATAATTTGCATATCGTTTGTATATCATCACTTACTTTCTATTCTGCACCATTTATCACTATGGTTATGAATATGAGGCAACATGCCTCAAAAGCACTTAGCCATTTAACTTTTATATAGACTTATAAGAATAATTATTATAGCTTCTCTTTCCAGCGCCTCACACACTTCTAATTTTATTAACAGTTATTATTAATTTTGAATTTATGGTAATGAGTTAATTGTTTTGCTAGGGGATACTATTTTAAATAGTTTATTATTTATTAGATATTTTTCAATTTACAAATAATTTTAGGGATAAAATTGCTTTGATTGTTTATAAATATTAATCAACAAACAATCATCTACTTAAATATTATAAGATTATTTTAACAATAAAAATGTATATATAAACCTCCAATTTTAATGGAAACTAGGTTATGGGACTGTAATTTAATAATAGGTATCCATGATTTTTTGTATACATAAGACATGACATTTAGACCACATAAAAAGTTTTAGTTAGGAATATGAGTTTTCAATGAAATAAATGATTAAGAAATTTTAAAAAAAAAAAATATTGCTGAATTGAGTCCTAATAATAGTAATAAAAACTGTTTATTATAGTTTTTTAATTTTATTTTTATTTTTATAGGGTTTTGGATTAACATTTTAATTATATTTTTAAAAATAATATTCAATCTTTTGTTATAATCTACAATTGATTTTACTACAAAAATATTATTTATTTGACAAAATAAATTTAACAAACAAAAATAAATGTTATTGTTTTATTTATAACACTGTCAGTATTTTTTGTTGTTATGAATGTTAATGATATTTTAGGATTATTGTTGTTTTTAGTATTATTATTATAATTATGATTGCTAATGTCATTATTGTAATTATTGCTTATAAAGTAATAGTATTTTATTCTATTATTTTTGTTGTCCCTTACAGTTACTATTGTTGTTATTATTATGGTTAAAACATTATTATTTTTGTTATTGTTGTTGCTATCAATTTTTAGGATTACTACTATTATTAATATCAGCAGTACTTCTTCTATTATTATTATTATTATTATTATTATTATTATTATTATTATTATTATTATTATTATTATTATTATTATTATTATTATTATTATTATTATTATTATTATTATTATTATTATTATTATTATTATTATTATTATTATTATTATTATTTACTATTACTAAACTTATTATTTTATTGTTATTACTGTTGCTAATTTAACTATTGTTCATAATTAATATGTTGTTATTTTCTAATATTGTTGTTGCTATTATTACTATTACCATTATTTTTATTAATATTATTTTTATTAATCTTATTATTATATTACTGTCATTTGTGTTAGTGTTATCTTTACTAATATTACTTCTGAAACGTATTATTTGTATCTTTATCTTTATTGACTAATATTGTTTTTTTTTATTGTTCATGTTACTTTCATCATTATTTAAATATGTTTTGTTTATGGTTTAAATAATAAAAATGATATATTAAAATAAGTCACAGTCAAGAAATAACAAACAATAGAAAATAATTAATTCTGAATAAGCATTATAATTTGGATATATTATTATAGTGATTAGCATTTCCACTTAATACTTACTCTTATTATTTTACTACTATTAATTTTTAATACTTTTTTATGTCTATTAGTTAAACTATTTTGTTTAATTTTTTCTTTTTTTTTTTGTATATAGATTTCGTTCTTTAAAACAAGCAGCGCCTAGTTTTTATGCAGAATTCAAAAGACAGGCATGTTTTATTTCATGAAATTACAACTATTACTATGTACTATGGATTTTCATTTGTAGTTTAATATTTGCAATAAATTTATCAATGAATAGCCATAATAAATCAAATATGAAGTGAAATTATACATATACACAAACACTTCATTTTTGTTTTTCTTCATTAGAAAATCTACATTAATATCATGATAACAATACTTTATTTAATTTTTACTCTTCTTTATAATTCTTTTAATTGTGATATGGAGTGTACAGATTGTATAGATTCACTCAATTCTGAGGAAAATATTTGTTTGTTCTTACATATGAAATTATCTTCAGCAATATCTTCTTATCATAATAATTCTAATTATTTATTACTAACTCAGGAATTCAACTTAACTTCTTATTCAGAATCATTATTCTGCAGTCCAAAACAACATTTTTATTCCATGAACAATTCATGTTGGAAATTAGATTTTTCTTTAAAAATCAGTACATCACATATTCTTAAAAATATTCTTACCGGATTTGTTTTACAATTTGCTGATCAAGAAGTGGATATCGAAGATCAAATATCATATCCAAATAGCTCTTGTTATTATGCCAAAAACATACCTTGTTCTGATAAAGCAGATAGTTGGGGGATTATTAAACTTGTAGATCCAATTACAAAGCCAAAAATTGATAATATAAATTCTTATTTTGATGGATATTATACATCACCTTATTTTTGCAGTGAATGTAGTCTAATTTGTCACATCCATAATGAAATTCATGAATGGATTTATTGCTTGGAAAGTGAAAAAACCATAAAGCAAAATGCAACTAATAAAAAAGAATACTCATTAAGTCGTAGTAGAGAGGAGTCATTAAGTTGTATTCCTGTTAAACCTTATTTTAAAATAATTCCACAAAAATTCTCTGAGACTAGAATTAAGTTGTTAATAGTATGTCATGGTATTGCATTAGTAGTACTGGTCATTTATTTTATAACATCATTAGCTTGGAAAAAAGGGCTGGATTATCCAAGAAACATTTTTTTATGTTTTTCATTATCTTTAGGTTTAGAAATGGCATTTGCAATTTTACAAGTAGTGATGGAAGGATCTATGAATATTTGTTTCACTTTTTATTATTTTCAAAGACTGGGTGCCATTTCAGCATTCTTGTGGATTGGGGTTATTGGTTTTGATCTGTGGAAAAAGTTTCGAGCAAATGATACAATACGTTTAACTAAACGAGAAAAAGTAATCAAAGTCTTAAAGTATATTGGATTTGTTTATATTTTATCTGGATTAATTGTCACAACTGACATTCTGGTAACATTATTTAGTGATAAAAACAGTGTTTTTCATCACAGATTTTACTATCCAATTTGTCTTTTCTGGCAGGAATATTCCACCTTTGTTTTTTATAGGATACCCATGGGTATAATTTTGGCTGCCAATATTTATTTTTTTGTTCTAACTATGTATACCATTAGAAAAACTCAAATCTCTTTGGAGCAGCATATGGATACTAATTGTTCCATTTTTCTTGATCAATATGCAATTTTTTGGAAGATGGCCATTTTAATGGGAATACATTGGGTAATTATTGTTATAGCTGATATAACAAATATTGAAATATTGATTTATACTAGTATTATATTAACATCTTTACAAATTGTAGTTTTATTTGTGATATATGTTCTTAAACCAATCTTAATAAAGTGTTTAAAGAAAGATCATTTTAAGAGACGGCAAACAAATACATCAAGCAGGTCTACAACTACAAGTACAAAAATAACTCAAGCAATTGATAAAGAGATTTTAAATAAATATGTTAAATAAAAACTTAAGACTATATATTGTTTATTGTATACATTATTATAGAAATATTATAAATATATTAAATTTAATTAAAAAACTCTTATCTATATTTAGCTCTTATGAATAGTTCTTACGTTTCTTCTCTTTATATCATGCAGCTGAATACTCTTTTGGTGTCAAGTGTTATTACCGCTGAAAGTGCATTCAGCAGTGTGATTAAAAAAAGAAAAATAATACCCTTTATTATATCTATTGACTAATGTTTGCAAAAGAATTACATAATCAAATGAATATATATATATATATTAAAACAAGACACAAAATGTATAAATTGCTTTTAAGCTTGTACTAAAATGTACACTAGATGGAACTTACCTCTAGCTCCTAACAAGATTTAATCATAAGTGCTGAAAGAGAAAGAATTCAAAATCTCTATCGGAAAATCCTCATCCCCAGACCGACTGGTTTCAAGCTATGGCTCACCTCAGTGAGGAGCTAGAATTTCAGACACCTGATCTAAACTCCAACTCAAGTGTCAGCACTTATTTAATATGTTACTATCAATTTGAAAACTTGAATTTTTCAGACACAAATTTCTTCAAATTCAGCCTTACAAACCAGATAGTTATATGGGTTTGAACTCAGTTCAGGTTCACCATATATTAATAGCCATAAATGCAATACAGAAAGAATACCAATAGCTCAAACAAACTCTTAATTAATAAGTGTGTTATGAGAAAATATTTAAAATCTTTATCCAGAACACTCTCATCTCCAGACAAACTGGTTTCGAGCTTATGGCTCACATCAGTGGAGAGCTAAAATATTTGGACACTAGACCTAAAATATCAACTTAAAAACCAGCACTTATTTCATATGTATATTTAAGTAGAAACTCTGAAATTTTTGGACATGAAAATGTCTTTAAATCCAGCTATCTAACTTAAATAGCTATATGGGACTGAATTAAATTAAGATCTACCATATTTTAATAGCCTCAGCATAGCCAAAGCCTTGAAGATAAAATTGGATATGCTGAGGCTATTAAAATATGGTAGATCTGAATTTAGTTCAATCCAATATAGCCATTTAAGTTAGATAGCTGGATTTAAAGACATTTTTATGTTTGAAAATTTCAGAATTTCTACTTAAATATATGTATGAAATAAGTGCTGTTTTTGAGTTGATATTTTAGGTCTAGTGTCCGAATATTCTAGCTCTCCTCTGATGTGAGCCATAAGCTCGAAACCAGTTGGTCTGGAGATGAGAGTGTTCTGGATAGAGATTTTAGATATTTTTTCATACTGCACTTATTAATTAAGAGCTTGTATGAGCTACTGGTATGCTCTGTGTATTGCATTTTTGTAACAACAAGCTTATTAAAAGTAATGTCACGTTATATATGACTTACTTTTTTAATTATTAATAGCCAAAGCAATATAAAATTGCAAAAGTCTTCAAGGATACACTTATAATAATTAATAAAACAAGTCACAAAATGTGTAACTTGCTTTTAAACTTGTACTAAAATGTTCACTGATGAAGTTTACCATTAGCTCCTAACAAGCTTTAATTATAAGTGCCAAAAGGGAAAGAATTCAAAATCTCTAGCAGAAAATTCTCATTCTCACACCAATTGTTTTCGAGCTTATGGTTCACCTCAGTGAGGAGCTAGGATTTCAGACACTAGATCTAAACCTCCAACAGAATACGTGTTCAAGAGACAATGTTGAATCAAAGCAATAAACAATAAAAAATAATGCTAATGACATTCTGGTCAGTTTTGATGTTGTGTCTTTGTTTATAAACTTCCCAATTGATGAAGCTTTAAATGTAATTTCTCAATACTGAAATTTACCAAACAATATTATTGCTTTGATTCAACATTGCCTCTTGAACACATATTTTGTATACAATGGACAGCATTACAGACAGGTTTTTGGTACTCCTATGGGCTCATCTATCTCAGGAGTAATAGCTGATTTATTCATGAAAAATAAAGAAAGTCATGCTTTAGAATCATCATCATTAAAACCTCTCATTTGGCTCAGATACATAGATGACACTTTTGTCATATGGTAACATGGAATAAATAAATTAGATAATTTTTTTTACATTTAAATAATATGCATCCTCATATTAAATTTACAATGGAAACAGAGTCTGATGAAAAACTCCCTTTTTTTGATGATCAAGTCACCAGAACACCAAATAGTTTATCTTTTTTGATTTACAGAAAAAATATACACATGGACAGATATTTACATTTACATTCCCATCATCATCCAACTCAGATAGTTTCTGTAGCCAAACCTCTCTTAAATAGAGCAATTAATCTTTCAGATAAGTCACATCTAAAAGCAGAAATAAATCAAATATTATAAATAGTGTTTTATTAGCAAATAGTTATAATTATAAATTTATAAAAAAAGCCTTATTTCAAACCCCAAGTGGACAAAATAGAAAACAAAAAGATGATAAATCAGCTATTAAGATTTATGTTCCATATGTAAAAAGAACTACAGACAGTATTGGATGTATAATAAAATGCTATAATATAAATACAGTGTTTTCTACTCATCAAAATATCAGCAATATAATAACCAAGGCTAAAGATTCAATTACTCTTGAATCTCATGGTGTTTATCAAATCTCATGTGATAATTGTAAAGTTTCTTACATAGGTATGAATAATCATCACATTGGTGTTAGAAGTGATAAACATGCGAATGCAGTTAAACAACACTCATCATCATCAGCACTCTCACTCCATACCATAGACTCAGGTCATAAATTGATTTTTCTAGTACCAGGATCATATCCAGATGTAATAATCTCTACCAGTGCAAAGTCAAAGAAGCCATTGAGATACTTAAAAGGCCAGATTGCATTAATAAGCAAGATGATGCATTCAAACTTCCTCCCATTTGGAAAGATTTTTTTAAAAAAGCATTCTTAATTTAACATTTTTGCTATTGGTGAAACTTAATGGTTTTTTTTTTAAATCAGTGATTGTAGCACCTCTACAACCGTCTTTCTACCTTTCATTACCCAGTATGTGTGATCAAGCTGAAACGTAGGTATATTAATATTTGACAATTTTTTAACATGGATGAATCTGCAAAATATGTCTTATATATATATTATACTGAAATCGTTATATCATTGGAAGTAATAACCAATTGGCAAAATCAGACAAAGGAAAGAGTCGAGAGTAATATAAAGTTAATTAGAAAAGGAGAACTTTTGCATAGCTTTCTTTGGTCATAAATAAAGTTTTATTTCAAGTTTTAATTAAATTTAAGAATTATAATTTAAAGTTCTATTGTTAATGGGTCTTCACATCTATTCAAACAAACACATTAAATTATTTATGTGTTCATGTTTGAAATGTTTGTAAACGTTAAATTTTCAAGACTAATTTAAATAATGGAAAATTATAAATTCAATTCTAAATTTTAAATAAATTCTTAGTAGATTGTTTTTCCTCTTTTTTATTAAATCTTTTTTGGTGAACAGATAGTTTAAGTTAAGTATATTTGATAAATATGTTTTTTTAAAAATCAATGTATTTAGTTAATTATATTTAAGATCAATTAGAATGTAGATTTGGTAAATAACAAGAAGACTTATCAACCCTATACAAAGTGAAAAAATATGATAACTATCATAAAGTTAAATAAAGGTAATAACTGCTTCCAGTTTTAGAAGATAGTTTGACCGTTATTTTTTTTTATATATTTTTTTTACATCATAGTTGGCTTGGAATAGAATCACTGTGAATCATCAGAAAAACTTCAATATTACTAAAATGTTTTATATAAGTAATTAGAGGGATATGACCTCAGTATTTTTATTCTATTCATCCCCCATTCCATCGCAATCAAACAATACACATGATAACACACATGAAAAACAGATACATGATCCCCAATACATGCGCTTTGTGCAGAACCAACTCTCCCACACATATATGCAATCAATGCTCAGTTTATATTAAGATAGCAATTTCTCAAACTTTAATGTATAGGCTTCAATATTACCTTGCCAACTATTCAATCATCCATTTGAAAGACTGGCAATGGAATGCTCAAAGACCTCATTGAATTTGATATTATAGTCATATCCATGTAGTCATTAGGCCAATTTAATCCTCATATTACCAAACCATTATATATCTATATATATTAATAGGAGATGGATGGGATGAACAGTATATATACTAAAAACGAAATCTATTTTTCAAGCAATATGTAATTCTAAGGCAGTGTGTAATTTGCTTATACTAAATGTTTTTATATATGTAATTAGAGATTTAAACTCGGAATTTTTCAATCTATTCATTTACAAATCCCTCTCAATAAACTGATACCCTACTGTATAAAAAACAATCAGTATAAGAAAATTATATACTGCCTTAGAATTACATATTGCTTGGGAAATAGATTACATGGGGATGACTAATATATCAAAAACAATAAAAGCATTGAGCAAAGTTGGAAAGATGGGAAAATAGAAACATGTTCATTAATGTTTGAGGAATTTTTACCTTAATATAAACCAAGCACTGAATGTGTGTGTGTGATTATGATCTGCCCCAACTGATGTGTGTGATTCTGCATAAAATACATATACTGTGGATCATGTATCTTTTTCACATGTGAGTGGTCATGTATATCAGTTGATTGAGATGGAGTAGACAATGAATAGATCGAAAAATCCTGAGTTCAAATCTCTTTAATTATAGATAAACATTCAGCATAAGAAAATTACATGCTGTCTTACAATTACTAAGATATGTTCTAAATAAAAAAGAAGCAATAAATTGTATAAATAAAATCTCAAATCTCTCTCAGATTATGTGCCTAACTTAATGTTGGATCCTAATAATTACCTTCTATGATAACCTATTCTTGTCTTCAAACTAATTACAAAAATTGCCAATATAAAAAATTTTATATGACTGCAATATTTAATATACAGCTGGGTCTCATTTTATGTGGTAGATAGGTTCCTCAGAAAATGCACACAAAAGAAATTACACAAAAATAGACTTAACGTACCTTGAAAAATGGGGGATACATACTGTAACTTTTAAAAATCACATAAAAGCAAAGCAACAATGTAAAATTACTTTAAAATTCACATAAAACATTTTAAAAATTAAAATCATGTGAAGTGCTTGAAAAAGAAGCTATAGAGAATGCAAAAAATATTAAACACTAAGTACTTTCGAGGACGTCTGTCTCATATTCATAGCAATAATGTGAAATGCAAAACAGCCTTGAAAGTGCTTAGCATTTAATATTTTTTGCACTCTATAGCTTCTCTTTCAAGCACTTCACATGCTTTTAATTTCATATATTATAATATTGAGAGAGAAATTTAAAATTCCTAATAGTTTATAAAAAACATAAGGAAATAAAATATGACTGCAATGTAAAATTATTTTAAAATTCACACAAAAAAAATAAGGAAATAAAATATGACTAATAAATTTCAAATTTGAAAAAAATTGATACAAGACAAACTTTTTTTTACTTTTTTTTTAACTACAATATTTAATTTTATTCAAAACAATATATTTTTATGCATAATTTACAGTATTTTACATTTTTTTCATATTGAAAAAGAAGCTATAGAGAATGCAAAAAATATTAAACACTAAGTACTTTCGAGGACGTCTGTCTCATATTCATAGCAATAATGTGAAATGCAAAACAGCCTTGAAAGTGCTTAGCATTTAATATTTTTTGCACTCTATAGCTTCTCTTTCAAGCACTTCACATGCTTTTAATTTCATATATTATAATATTGAGAGAGAAATTTAAAATTCCTAATAGTTTATAAAAAAACATAAGGAAATAAAATATGACTGCAATGCAAAATTATTTTAAAATTCACACAAAAAAAATAAGGAAATAAAATATGACTAATAAATTTCAAATTTGAAAAAATTGATACAAGACAAACTTTTTTTTACTTTTTTTTTAACTACAATATTTAATTTTATTCAAAACAATATATTTTTATGCATAATTTACAGTATTTTACATTTTTTCATACACGTATAGTATTTTAATCATTATTACTATTAGACGATATGCAGGTTCATTTGTGAACTAGTAAGACATCAGATTTGTCATGGTGTGATGGGATGTCATGTAGCTTCTTCTTAAACGAAGTCAAGAATCTCTCAGCAATTATGCCCAGTGAAACCTGTTAGTCACTTTATTTTCCATTCCCCAGTGTAAGTTTTTTCATATTCTGCTCCATGCCATTTCCACAACATAATCTTTGTCAACTCTATGACCTTTATATCTAAATCCCCCTTATCTTTTCCCAAACCCCAGCATAAAAATCAATAATCCACTTTCTGTAGAATAACTTTTTTCATATTTATTCTTCCATAACTTCATTATATGTGCCCTTTCTGTTTTTAAGCATTTACATTCAATTAACAGAAGCCAAATATGTTCTATTCCTTCCTTACACACAGTCTAAATCACCCATATTTTTCCATTTACATGTATATTCTCTTGTTGCTAAAAATCCCATTCAAGCCTTAAACAATAAACTACTATTCTTACTATTATCATATATTAACTCGCACCTAATATTCTGTTTATTTCTATATATATTTAAACTCTTTTTACTATCCATACTAGTTCTCCATCTCTCTAACTCCCTATTCTTTATTAATAAATCTATCTTTTATTCCATTTCTTACCACTATAACACTCAACAATTTTTCTAACTCAATCATCCCATCTTTTGTATAAATATACTGATATAAATTCTTTATCCAAATCTTTTGTATACCGCAGTATCTTTCTCACCCATCTTGTTACCTGCCCTTTACTCATAACTCAATTAAATACTATTTTGGCTATTCTTTTATTATCTATAAACTGCAATCTACCAAACATTTTCATTTTCATTTTTGCATCTCTCATATGAAAACTTGACCATCCCATTTCTCCTTGAGTTGCCTCCCTTGCTATCCATACATCTGCATCTAAGGCATGTCTTCCTTCTCCCCTTTGACCTTTTTCTAAGTAATTTAATACCCCTTTACTAACATATAAAGCATCATTACCATATTTTAACACTGCTACTGCAACTCTCTTCCATATAATTTTAGCTACATCATATTTATTATATGAAAACACTGTTAATTTCTTTATCAATCCCTTTTCTTTTTCTTTGCTTCATTTACCAATTTTTTCTCACATTCATCCAAATAATTTTCCTCATTACTTAAAATAATTCCCAAATAACTATATCTATTCACCACACTTAACTTAATATCTCCCAGTAAAAATTCTACATCTTCTCTTTCTCCAGTATTCATCATCATTATCAACCATTATCAATCCACTGCAGGAAAAAGGTCTTTGCAAGTTCAATCCATCTTTTCCTATCTTTAGCTTATCTTTTCCACATAGCCCCTGCACACTTTTTTATTTCATCCATCCATCTCACATGTGGTCTCTTTCTGGGTCTTTTACAATCTCTTGCAATCCAGTTTAAAATTCAAATGTCCATCTATTATCATCTCTTCTAGCAATATGTCCAGCCCAACTACACTTCAGTCTTTTAATTTTTTCAATGAGGTCAGTAACACCCGTTTGTTCTCTTACCCATACATTGCATTTTCGATTTCTTCTTGTTACTCCAAACATACATCTCTCCATACTTCTTTGAGTAGTCTGAAGTCTCTGTATTGCTCTTCTATTAAGTGTCCAAGTCTCAGATCCATAAGTAAGAATTGGCAAAACACATTCATTAAAAACATTCTTTTCAAACACATAGGCATATTTCCTTTTAGTATCAAGTTATTTCTACCAAAAGCACTCCAACCAACTTTAATTCTATGATTAATTTCATCCATTATGTTTCCATCTGTATTAATAATCTGACCAAGATATTTGTAACTGTTAACTTCTTCTAACTCATTATAATCAATCTTTATTTTCATATTTTGAGAAAATCTATTAAACATTACTTTAGTCTTTTTAACATTTATCTTTAGTCCTACTTTCATCTGATAACTCCTGGAACATTTCCTGTAGCTCTAAAGCATTATTTGCAAAAACAACTACATCATCTGCAAAATCTAAATGACTTCAATAATCTCCATTTACTTTCACTCCTTTAGCTTTCCATTTTAATCCCAAAATACATCTTGCAGCACTGCTGTAAAAAGTTTTGGAGATATGAAGTCACACTGTTTTACACATTTTCAATGTTGATTTTTCTACTATCATTATATAATCTAATTGTTGCTGTTGCATTTTTATAAATATTCTTTAAAATATGACAATAACCTGGATCTACACCTTGATGATCCAATGCTTTAATCACTGAAGAAATGTTTATAGAATCAAATGCCTTTTCATAATCCACAAATCCTAAGCATAATGGCAACTCATATTCATATGTCCTTTCTACAACTTCTCTCAATACCTGAATATGATCTACTATACTAAAACCACTTTTAAATCCAGCTTGTTCTCTTGGTTTGTGGAAATCCAGGGTTCTCTGTAGACTAGCTGTAATTATCTTAGAAAAAAATGTATATAAAACTGATAAAAGACTGATAGGTCTGTAATTTCTAATATCTTCTTTATCACCTTTTTTAAATATTAATATTAATACTGCATTCTTACAATCATCTGGTACACCTTTATCATTTAGGCATTTGGTATATAACTTTGCTAAACCATCATTATATTTGATTTTTTCCACTAAATTTAATCCCTATGTCATTACCGACCCTTGCACATGTAATCAGCATAACTTCCATATCTTCTCTTCTTTCTGCACACAAAAATATATCATCTGCAAAAAAAAAGATCTGACAAAATATATACTCCCTTACTACTTATTAATGGTATCTCTATCCCTCTTCCTAATCTTTCTATTGCTCTTTCCATTTCACTCAAATACAACACAAACTAAATAGGTGACATAGGGAATTCTTGCCTTAGTTCCACTCCATTTTTAAATTTAACTGATTTTATATTCCCTAATTGATATATATATATATATATATATATATATATATATCAATTAAATTATATGGATACGGAGGAGGTTAGAATATATATATATAATTATTTTCATATAATTTCTTAATAATATCCACTGCAACTTCATCCATTCCCAAATTTAATAAACTTATCCATAATCTATTTTTATTTACTCTATCATATGCCTTCTCTATATCTATAATACTCATATCAATAATTATGCACTTATAATGCCCATTAAAGAAGTTATATATATTATTAAATTTATTTAAAGCTTAGCACTTTCAAAGCTCTGTGGCTTCATAATCATAGCTGTGTGTGGTTGATAGTGATGAGGGGGAGTATTCAAATTTATGTTAATTAGATGTTTCGGTATTTTATTTAAAATATTGTTTGAATTAGTTTGTCTATCTTGTTGAAATGGCAAAACAGGTGTCTTTTCTATTGATTGATTGGGTGTCATTATTTATGAAATATGCCTCCTTTATTTTGTGCCTATGGTCATTACTCTCTTTGCACACTATTCTGGGTTTGGTGGGTTCAAATATATATAACTTCTTTAACGAGCATTATAAGTGCATAATTATTGATATTATATAATACTCATATATAACTGTTTACCTGAATTCCTACTCATATCCATAAGTTGTGTAACTACAAATAAACTGTCTCCTATATGCCTATCTAATCTAAAACCTCCTTGCATTTCCCCCACTACATTATTCCCTTCCATCCATTTTACATCTGTTCTAGCCACCAAATATAAAAAAACTTTATATAAAACTGATGTTACAAAAAGAAATACAACTAATGCTAACTTCATTTTATTAATTGTTCTTATAGTGAATTCTCACAAACTAAAATGTTTTCCAATCGCTGTTGATCCTTTCTTATCATTTCATTAAGCAATCTAAAATTGAAATTTTTGTTTCCAAAGAAATTCATTTTCTTTGGTGTTTTTTTCTCTACATTAGGGTAAACTAAAAGTTTAAAATAAAAATAAGAACTTAGACTTATGATAATAAAAAGACACCTACTTATCACTGTTGGGCAAAATTTAATTAAAACTAACAATTAAAAATTAAATTCTTATTTTTTGTCTTTATTTTTTTAATTTTCAACCCCATTTAAAAATCAAATATCATCGTTCACATTACATTAATTTCAGATCACATTACATATTTTTTAAATTGTTAATTACAATTAAAAATCAGATTTAATTTTCAATTGTCAAATTTAATTGTGCCCACCACTGTTACTCATCTTTTAAAAATAAACTTGTATACTAAATGATTATTTGATTACGTACTCTTCTTTTTAAAAAGCAAAAATAGAATTTGATTTAAAATGCAAAATCAAGAACATGCATAATATAGGCATCTATAATGTTTGAACAGATTTACATTATAATCTTGTAAAATTTAATGTGTATATAAAATGGGAAAATCCTGATTTTAAATGAAATATGAACTTTTTTATTGCATAAAATCTATTGTAATACTATTATAAAGTGCTGAAAATATTGAAATTATTAGATGGAAGTTGAACTCCGATAATGTACTATTACTTTAAATACGATGTGTGAGTGTGTGATATTTATAATATGTAAAGTAATAGCACATTATCGGAGTTTGACTTCTGATCTAATAATTTTTAGGATATTAAAAAAAAACATGACTCGCATAACTTCAAAATCACAAAAAAATCTACATAAAACGAGACCTGCGGGTGTATATTATACGTTGTTTAAGAAATATAAAATTGTCAAATATCCAGTTGATTTAAGTGAGTAAAGAAAGATTGCCTGGAAATTTAAGTTACTGTAGCCAAACTGTAAGATATATATATATATATATATATATATATATATATATCTTACAGTATATATATATATATATATGTGTGTGTGTGTGTGTGTGTGTGTGTGTGTGTGAGTGTGTATTGTAACCTATTGATAATAGTTGAGGGGGGATAAGATGATCAAAGAAGGTGTTGAAGACAGAAGAGAAATAATACAAAAGAAGATGATGAAGGATAAGATGAGAATGAAGGGATGAAATGCGAGAGGAATGCAAGATGAAGGATGAAGATGAGAATGAAGTTATGAATGGAAATTATGAGAATGGGATGATATGAAAAGTAAGAGAAAAATGAATGGAGATGCCAATTGTAACCTTAATAAATGGCTCCTAATGGGGGGGGGTAATGATGATGAAGAGAGGGATGACATGAAAAGAGAGAGATGAGAACTGTGAGATGAGAACTGATGGATGAAGGATGATGGTGATTATGAAAAGAGGGATGATGAGATGACATATAAAGAAAAGAAGAACTGAAAGATGAAATGAGAGATGAGAATGAAAGAAAGATGAGATGATGATACAAAAGAATGAAAGAAGATGAAGATGAGAATGGAAGAGAGAACTGAAAAATGAATAAGAGAATGGAAGAGGAGATGAGAATGAAAGAAAAAAACTATTCTATTTGTATTCCAATATTCTACTATATTAGAGACTCTTAACAACTTAACTCAATGGAGTTACAATAGAATCAAATATGAATGATGTTACAGAAAAATACAGTCAGGTAGAGGCAAAATCTAACACCAATGCAAACAACTATTGTGACATGTTCAATAATCTAACATAAATAATATAAAGTATGTTTTATATCCCTATTTAATAGTTATTAGAATCAGCCTTCTATCAGATCATATACTCTGAATAAACAAAATGACACTTTGTTGAAGGACTATTTCATTAAACAATACTAGCAATGACAACAAGAGTAAACAAACTCATGAGTTTTAACTAAACTCTTGTGAGAGATAAAAGTTAAAAGTTGCCTAATAAATGATTGCTTGGATGAATAAACAAGTGAGTGATATCCTGGCTGACTATAGGATGCAAGTACTACACTTGTAATGACTGCTTTCTCTTGATAACTATCTTTCATCAAATCATAACACACATACAAAAAATATATTAATTTAAAGATTTGATTAATTAATCCAAATTTAAAATAATTATAGCATACTACCCAGGACATCACTCAAGCTGGGGAAAAGACAAGGGTGCTTTTTATGCCTTTCCTCCTACTCACAGACAACCTTTTTATAAAATTAAAAGTAGATGGATTTCAATCTAAAAATATACAAAATTATGTGCCGTCTGAAATATAGTAAATAATCTTCCAATCACAAATATATAAGATAAGAATAGCTTAAAATCAATCTTAAAAATAACATTATATTAAGTATCTGTGAATATGTGATTATCTGTTAATGTGATTCAATCTAGGAATCACAATTATCAGCATGGCTTTATATTATTTAACCCAGTATGAAATACTTTGTATACCTTGTGAACTTTGTGAACTTTTGGGATTCAAGTCCATTGCATATAAAAGAAAAAAAACAGAAACTGAACTTCATTTTTTTAAAACAATAACAAATTTGATTTTATTAATCCATATAACATAACAAAATATTTACAAAATAAAGGGAAACATTGCCAAGATAGTGCTTGTATCTTTAAATATTTTGAATAACAATTTTTTTTTCATTTCTTTGGGTTAACACTATATTGCAAAATTTTAGTCAAAGAAAATAACTGATTGTACCTCATTGACTCTCTTCAACTGTTTACTTTATATAAAAAATAAAATAAAATAACAAAGAGTGAACAGAGGCTAATTTAGTTAAATAAAATTCCTTAAAATATTTAAGAATCCTAATTTTTTTTACTTTTCACTAAAATAGCATAAGCTTAAAAAAACATAACTTTTATTTATTGGTACATTTTACAATACTGCTGTCAAATTTAGCAACCATAATAATAAACTAATATGTTTATATTTAATACAGTAAGCTAAAAAAAATTTGTGCTAGGACTAGCATATCCAGCACCAATTTTTAAATTATAATTAATTCCACTTCCATTATTTAGGATTAAAGCTAGTAAGTACTCTAAGAAATTTACATTAAATTAAATTAAATGCATGGACCATTCATTGGATGTCATTTACACATTCATTTCAAAGAATTCTTGTCTACATAATATTACTACACCAAATGTTTTTATATAAAATTGGAGGACTTACATTTCCTTTGGTGAAACTCAGGATGAACACATTAATTAAATAGTATGTGCGAATTGCAACTTATAGACGTATGCATAAATCTACATACTTATAAATATTATTTAGTGTTGTTTGATTTATGGATGATGAAACTATCATAACAGCACAATGCAGACATTAATATACCTTTAAGCACTAAAATAACTAAGCACAACCTGAAGAAACAGAGTTCTTCAAACAAACATATCTTCTCATAACATATTTTAAAACAGATGCAACCTCACCTACTGTGGTGAAAAATAGCATTAATACATCATGAGTAATAGGCCAAAATATGTTCTGCAGAGCTGAACAATTTAGTAAAACTGTGGTGGTTTCCAAAATATCTATCTTTTGATACAGAAAAGAGGATGCTTGGACCTTGTCATAGCATATCAGAAACATGAAATACATACCAAATACAAATACCTAATATAAGTGATAATCATCACTGGAAATGTATCACCTCATGGAAAAGCAATATAATAAGAATGGAAGACATTGTCTATTCCATCAAGCATAATAGGAATAATAATCAGTGAGGCCTTGCTCTATGAGGCCAACAAATATTAAACTAATAACAAAAAAACAACATCACTCTAACTGGCTAAAGTCATCTTCAAGAATTTTAAATCACAATACATATTAATTAATGTCAGAACCAATAATGCAACTTAAGTCAAACGACCATTAAAAGAACTACTTAAGAATATTAAATGCACACAAAATTCTAGGCAGAAGTACAACGCACACATAATAAAATATTAAATTATAGTGGCTAGTGGACACTAATAATAAGGTGAATCAAATTTGAGAAAATTAATTCTCAATGCATATTAAAAAATATTAATGGTTATTATTAATATAGCATTTTTGAAAAATGGAATGGAAAACCTTCTGATAACCTCTTAGGCTGTTTTATAAGTTACCATACATTCAAAATAACTAATGGTGAGATATGAAAATCTCCATTGGATAAGAATGTTTAAAATATATGTTAACTTATCAAACTCTTATCACATATATAATAATATTAATACCTGAGAATGTTTGATGTCTACACATTCTAATAAACACATTAAGATTAAAATTATATGAATTAAATTACCTGGCATATATATTGTACCAAACAGTAATATACCAATGGAATACATTTATAAAAAAAACATTGCATAAATTATGTTTTCTTTTTTTAAAAAAAAAACAACAAATAAAACAAACAAAAATAAAATAAACTTTAGTTCATAATTTCAGCTTTCTCCACACTGGATATTCATTAAACACATGTATGCCATTTATCTGATGGACCGGTGTTCGGTGTGAAGCTTTTTGTTAAAATATATTAACTTTAAATATGCCAAAAATTTCCGAAAAAAGTATATACAATAGTTCCTTAAAACTAATTCTGTTCTTCATTCAAAATGTATTATAATTTAAATAAGCAATATATAATGTACAAAATAATAATAAGCCAGCAACAATGAAAACAGCAAGTAAAATAAACTATTCAACTGACAAATTCATTTTTGGGATCCCACACATTAGAAAACAATACAGCTTTATTTTTTTTAAAACTTTTCCTAAAGAACGCAATTAAAGCATTTTTTTTTTAAAAAAAATCTCTACTTATAACATAATAACACTTATTCTTGAATATTTATATTAAAACAAACTTCAAATATGTATCTGTCAGTAAAGATAAATGCAGCATATCAAATGTCTTTGGAATAAATTGTACTGAGTTTAGACATAGCCTTAAACATAATATATTTAAGCCATTTTACTGTAAACTGTCTTCCAAAATTAGCAATTAAAAAAAGCTTTCTTTTCAAAATATTTATTCAGGTTAATGTTATACAAGTAGATGAAAGTTGTTGTGATACATGATATTCATTATTTATGTGTAAAGTGTTGACATTGAAACTAGTGTATAATTTTGTTTAAACAGACTTAATAAGTGTGTGTTAGTTTGTTGGACTATTATTGGTCCTTCTGTTTTTTTTTTTTTTTGCTTTATGGGATTATTTAAACTTTGAATAAGATCCAGGTGTCTTTGTGTCGATTTGGTGAGGCTATGACTTTGTCTCTTTTCTTAGTTTCTTGATTGTGTTTAGAAAGAATTTTGTCTCATTTTGTTGAGGGAAGTGGAAGATTTTGTGGCATCTCATCAGCCATAAGGCCATTGTGAGGAAAAGTGAGTCTTACAATGGCAAAATTGTTGGTTTGGATACTACTCTTCAGGGAGGTAATTGTGTAGTAATCAATTTTTGTCCTTTCATAAATGATTTTTTTTTATGTGTTTAGGCCTGTGCATGTTCTAATTAAATGGGTAATGGTTTCCTCATCTTTTCCACATAGTTGACATATGGGATTTAGTTTTGTGATCCCTCTTCTGTAATTCAGGAACCAATTCATAGGCATGGAATCCAAAGAGCTTTGGATGACAAAATATTGACAAATACAGTGACATTTAAAATATTGCTAAAGAAGGGAATTTCATCTTTACTGGTACCTGCCCTTTTGGATTATAATTAATCACTGTTGATCATTATTTTGAGAGGTATAGCCTGACAGTGCTTTCATTGTAAGTGGCATGGCCATTTAATGAGAGATTGCCCAGATAAAAAATGAAATTGGTGTGGGGCCATAAAAAACAGAAATCACAGATGCCCATCTAAAAATCCAACAATACATGCTCCATGGTCTACAGTGGTTTCAAGAGTTGAACAAAAAATGACAGAAGATATGTAGGAATAGTTAGAAATACCAAGCAATAGAAGACCAGAAAATGGAGGAAGAAATTTTCTCTCAATCTGGAACTCTAAGAAGATCTTCATGTGATATCAGGTTTAACACTTCTGAAGTCTCAGTTCATGAGAGCAAAGAAGTGAAAGGTGGAATTGGTGGGCTCCCTCAAAGAAAGAGGAAATTTGAACCTAAGCTCTCAACCTCTGCATCTCCTAAGGCCATCTTGGATATTGAAGACGTGCCCACAGAAGATCTGGTAGATTTTTCAGATCAATTAACTGTATCCCCTCCACTTCCTGATAAAAAGTCCCAACATAACTCTCCAGATTGCGCAGACTGTCTTATTGAGACAAGTTCTAAAGATATTTCAGAGTGCAAAATTGATGTGGTTATATCACAAACCTATGAAGCCAGACTGAATGGTCTAGATGTTGAACCTGGATCCTCCTTTGTTATTGATCAGGAGGAGATAGTTTTGACCCCAGATCATGAGGTAGAAATAGATAAGTTTAAAGAGACTAGAAATAAAAACTGATAAAGACCAGAGCCTTTCATTAAAGAGATATACTCCTCATTATTTATGATCAAAATTGCATACATTAATATTAGGGGTCTGAATTCTCATAATAGAGCCTTTACCTTAGAACCTTGATTTAGAACTCAAGCTCCTGATATTTTACATCTTGGGGAGACAAATATGCATCTCTGAACTGATCCACTAATAATTGAAAACTAGGTTTCTTTCATTATTCTTTCTCCAATGTGGCTGTGGGAGGGTTGCCATCATATTAAATAAAATGTCGCCAATTAATTTCTTTAAGATCATTAAAGTTAAGGAATAATTGTCTTATTGCAATTATAAAAATTTGTCATTTTACATTTAATCTAATTAACATGTATTTATCAAAACAGTCAGAAATAATTCATAAAGTAATACAATATATCAATCTATCACTGAGAACAAGCCCCTTTCCCATGATAATAGTTGGGGATTTTAATCTCATTTATGACAAATTTCAAAATAAATACATTCAGTCAATCAACATACCTTTAAATAATTGAAGATCTCTTTTTCCAGAAAAATCCTTTTTTATATAATAGAATGGAAAGACCTTGATAGACCTGCTCTTTGTCTCCCCAATATTATTTAATACCTTAACAGAAGAGCTTCAGCCCACAGTGCTCTCAGACCACTTTTCACTTGAATTTATGTTATTTGGCAATGATTTTAGTCAAGTGGTGTCAGAGTTATCAAGAATGATGTTGACTCATGCCAACATTAATACTCAATTGATTTCAGAGGCCTACATTTTATTTAATAAAGTCAACTTACATAGGTTTCCAACATATGATGCATGAATGCAATTCACTAAGATTTTCAAAAAACTAATAAATAATTGTATCACAAGATCCCAAGGCCCAATACACATGATGGGAGAAATGAATAAAATAGCCAGTATATTGATTGGTTTGCCTCTTGAAGCCCAAAACATTGACTTGATTATCGAATTAAAAGATATAAAGCTTCACAGAGGTCAATTGTTGAGTACCTCTCAATCAAGAGAACATGATAATTTATTCACCACCATCACTGTTGGACTAGGGGCTACCTTAGGTAGGTTCTTGTTTCTGGCAGGAATGCAAAGGCACTGCGGGTGATTGAGATGGATGGCAAGCTATATGCTGGGACTTCCATGCTTACCAAAATTCATGATTATTATGCTGAAAAGTTTCAACCTCTGGGAACAATGATTACTAGAGAAACTTTTAATGTAGAGGAATAACCAACACACAAAATTATGGAAAGTAGGATTATTCAAAGGATTAAATTGATGCCTGAGAAGATTCATCCTGGTTTACATGGAATTCCTAGATTCCCCTTACTTCATCTGACTGCATTTACAGCACCCATTATAAAGGAAATGACAGATTTTTTGGCTGATGGCAGCCAAGAACTTCCAGGGATCAACCCAATAGTTATGGTTCCCTTGGTCAAAAAGCTGCAAGGCCCTCAGGACCTGGGGATTCTTAGGCCAATATCAATGATCCCTCTAATGATAAAGACAGTTGAGGGCTTGATTAAGGTTGATATACAAGATAACATCTTAGCCCAGCTGTCTGTTTATCAGTTTGCCAAGAGAGGAAGTTCGATGGCTGATGGGGTAAGTCAATTTTGCCTCCTGGTAGAACATGTATGCATGAAAAAGATGTCTCAGGCAGTCGCAGTTCAGCTTGACTTCACTGCAGCCTTTGATTGTGTCAGAGTTGACATATTCTTGAGGGTTTTGGAAGGACTCAAAGTACCTCCAGTATACCTCCAGATAATAAAGAACTTTCTGAAAAATCATGAAATGTTTCTCTCTCTGGATGGATGTCTCTCCAGGGTTTTAGCCCAAGTCTCCATTCCACAGGGCTCATCTCTGAGGGCACTCCTATTTACAGTTTATGTGAATCCCTTCCTGTTAACCATCAAGTAATCTCTTAAAGGGATAACCATTCCTTTGCTGAAGAAGAACATCCATCATATTTCCTATATGGATGATGTGGTGGTATTTCTCTCTTCACTGGAGAAGATTGCAAAGCTGGAAGAGCTCTTGGACTGATTCAAATTAGAATTTGGTCTAAGGGTCAATGAGGAAAAATTGGCCATATGGTCCAATTAGGACCAGAAAATTCCTGGCAGGTTTAAGGCTCCCTCTCAAAAGTTCCTGGGATTTCATCTTGCTTCTCCCACTTTTAAAATGAGGAAATAAATCCAAGATGTTTTATTAATTAAAATAAGAAAATTTGTCACCTCCCTGAGAAAAGTCTAATTGTCGTTAATCAGGAAAGTAGCATTGATGAATTCAGTCATGCTTCCAAAAATAACTTATTTCCTTGCAGAGTTTTCTCCAACAAAAACCTTTATAAGGAATGTTGAAACACAATGTAGGAAATTATGTTGAGTGGGGAAGTTACTGTCATCAGCCTAAGCCTCCTGCAAAGACCTAGACAACAAAATGGATTAGACCTATATCCGATTAGGCAATTTTTAGTGCAAAGCATGCACAATATTTTATGCAAACTTTTTACTAATAATCCAGAGATGGAAGGTCCAATTCCACCTCAAGAAATTATTTCTACAGATAGGCCTCCTCCCAAAATAAATAAACTCTGGATCCAACAACAGGTGAGGCTGGTACTTGATAGTTTAAAGACCAGTGTTGCCTCAACACTATTTCAAAATAAGATAAATTATTGGAGCACATATAATGCTATAAATCCTAACAATCCAAATATTGAAAATATACTTCAAATAGTAATTCTAAGGTTCTCGAGGTTGAATAAGAGACAAAAATTGGAGCCTAGATTAGTTGATTTTTTCATCAAGGTTAACCTTGGGGCCTTGCCTACAGCTGCCTTCTTGCACTATCGATGGAGCTATGGTATGGTCCCATTTGTTCAATGTGTAAAAAAACAAGAAGAAACAGTGGAACATATACTGAAAGAATGTAAAACATGGGTTAATTTGCACAACATTTTAAAGTCTTTCATTGCAAACAAAGAGACTGCCTGTGCATATTTAATTCAGGTATTCAAGAAAGGATTTTTTGGTTAGATGACTTGCTGCATTTATTAACTTTAGCATTTGGATTCTCAAGAATAGACTAATTTTCGAAAAAGATACAGACATTGATCCATTAAAGATGATTTTGGAATCTTTGCATGAGTTCAAAGCTAGCGATAAGAAATTCTACCAAAGATGGTTAACGGACCAAACATGGTCATTAATATGTGTTGTGGTTTGAAGTTACTCAGATGTAACAAATAGGTTACATCTATGATTTAGTCTTCAGGAATTGAGCAGCCATGTTATAAGTGGAAGAAAAAGTTCAATTTTGATAAGTTTAAAACAAATTATGTATAAATTGGAAATTCATTCATCTACAGAGAGGAAGATTATATGGATCAGAATTTAATTGAATGGTTTATAATACAATTTAATCTAGACAGTTGGTATGACCCTTAGAAGAAAAACTGAATTTAATATGTTATTAACTGAAAAAACTGTAATTTAAAAAATGTAATAGAAATACTCAATGTTACTTTTATGTAATTCTACCATTGTGTTATGTATTACAATTGAAATTTTGTAATTGATATGTATATTTTGCAAATCTGTTTGGTGTGAATAAAGTCCAATTTTGAAAGTAAAGAAGAGCTCCAGCAGAGTAAACATTTTAAAACTATCATTAACATTATCAGCATTTTTCTTTATCAAACATTATTCTTTAAGAAATTTCATATAAATATTTTTACAACACTGAGGTAGAACAGGTGATTAATATAATGTAGAAGGTTTTAATTAGCAATAGGCAAATTTAATATAAGTATATTTAAAATTTTAAAACATATAGCTAAGTCTCTATGCATTTTTAATTTTCCTCTTCTTAGATTTATCCTATTTAGATGATAACTAAGTAAGTGTAAACTGGTAAACAGTTATAAACAAGGCAAAACTCTCTATACAGTAGTGCCACCCTGTACCAAACAGAATAATCAATGGATGGCAAAACTCTCTATACAGTAGTGCCACCCTGTGCCAAACAGAATAATCAATGGATGCCAGAAGGCTTGTGCATAAAATCCCTATCTAGTGCCTACTCATCCAGTATCCCCAGACTAGTTTCTGGCTTGTGGCCTTCATCAGTCAGGAGCTTTGGATTAGAGAGCACTGCACCAAGATCTTAGGATCTAATGCAACCCTCCAGCAGCCACCTTTTATCTTCACTTAACTACAAACTATGAGAATGAAATTGAAAACACAATATTTTCAATCTAAGCTCAACAGTTTATATAGTCATATGGGTCTGAACTCAATTCAGCACCCATACATTTTGGTGTCTTTGGCTCTTTAACAACCATAGCCACCACTATTCTATTAGGAAGGATTGGTGTTAAACCACTAAACATCACATGATCACCATCTCATAGTAACATAATTGTTATTAAACAAGGCAAAACTCTCTACATGGTAGTGCCACCCTGTGCCAAACAGAGTAATCAATGGATACCAGAAGGCTTGTGCATAAAATCCCCATCTAGTGCCTACTCATCCAATATTTCCAGACTAGTTTCTGGCTTGTGGCCTTTGTTAGTGAGGAGCTTTGGATCAAAGAGCATGGCACCTAGATCTTAGGATTTAATGCAACCCTCCAGCAGCCACCTTTTATCTCTTACAAAGCTATGAGAATGAAATTGAAAACAATAATATTTTCAATAGAAGCTCAACAGTTTATAGAGTCATATAAGTCTGAACTCAGTTCAGCACCCATACATTTTGGTGTCTTTGGCTCTTTGACAACCATAGCCACCACTATCCTATTAGGCAGGATTGGTGTTAAACCATTAAACATCATATGATCACCATCTCATATTAGCACATAATTGTTATTAAACAAGGCAAAACTGTATACAGTAGTACCACCCTGTCCCAAACAGAGTAATCAATGGATGCCAGAATGCTTGTGCATAAAATCCCTATCTAGTGCCTACTCATCCAATATCACCCAGACTAGTTTCTGGCTTGTGGCCTTCATCAGTGAGGAGCTTTGTATCTGAGAACACTGCACCTAGATCTTAGGATCTAATGCAACACTCCAGTAACCACTTTTTACCTCCACTTAACTACAAAGCTATCAGAATGAAATTGGAAAACAATATTTTCAATCTAAGCTCAACAGCTTATATAGTCATATGAGTTTGAACTCAGTTCAGCACCCATACAAATTTGGTGTCTTTGGCTCTTTAATAACCATAGCCACCACTATCCTATTAGGCAGAATTGGTGTTAAACCACTAAACATCACATGACCACCATCTTATACTAGCATATAATTGTTATAAAACAAGGCAAAACTCTCCATACAGAAAACTTATAAAAGAAAACATTTTTAAAAGCAAACATATTTTCAAATTTAAACAGTAAATTTGAATTTGAATTATAGTCACATTAAGTTAACAGAGTTAGTAGTCAATAAACCATTTCAAATGGATTATTACATCATATCTATGATTGGCTAAATAGTCAGACATTAATTTCTATCTGTTGCATATGGATGTCCAAAATAAGAGATATTCATGTCATTTTACTTCTCTTCAAGGATTAACCAAATTAGTTAAAACTTTGAATTGCCTAGAATGCTATCAATATAGGTCTACTATACAGTATAAAAAAATGTAATGATAAGTATGAAGAAGAATTTATTAGCAGATAGAAATTATTAGAAGAACTGATGAATTCTAAAAGAAAAATTGGTAAAGCCTGAAATCCAGGCATGGTCACTTGGGGCATTGTTTACGTGTCAAAACACATAAAAATGCCATTTTGGTGGCCGCCCACTTTACATGACATTGCACAAAAATATTGCAGCCTGTTTTGTGCTTCAAAGCTATTTACGCGTATTCGTTCTATTCATAGCTGATTACCGTACTTGAGGGTATTGAAATTTCAAGGCGATATGACGTTTTCAAATCTCCGTAATAGAGTAATGTCATTTCGATTTAAAAAATGTTAATTATTAATAATTGTCATATGGTCCCCACCCTTCCTGAAAAAAAGCTAAATATGTAAAAAATTGGCAAAGGATATGTTCGAACACGGTTCGACAAAACTGATGCACTAAGTCATGTTCCAGTGTATAAAATATACAAGATTATAAGAAAAGGTCTGCTAGAAACACGCATTTTTTTAAATATTCACAATTGCCGAGTACGGAAGGTGAGGCTGTTTCATTTTTTCAGGAACATAATATGATACCAAATACAAGACAGTACAAAATCCCCCACCCCCACAAAAGAAAGCTATTTATTGTAGCAGACAAAAAAAAGGCTAATTCAAACTGAAAAACAAGTTGTTTAAAAAAATTGAAAATAATAGTCAAACAAAAAAAAAAATTAGAATTAAGTCTAAACAATTCGCAAATATATATATTCTATTTTTATTCAGCGGTGGGATTAAAAGAAATATTTTGACATCGTGAAACAGTCCAAAGTTTTAAAATCATAAAATCAAAAAAATTACATTAGCAAAATATGTTGAAAAATTTGGAAAAAAAAACAATGAAAATGAATATAAAAATTTGTTTAATAATAAAGAAATCATGTTATAAATAAAATAAAAATTTGTTTAATCAATAAAAAAAATAAAAATAATCATGTTGTATTAAAAAAAAAAAAAAGTTGCGACCCAGTAACGTTATATTTCATTGATTTTGTCTAGCATCAACGCTCCAAGCGGCTTTGCCTGGATTTAAGGCTTTTACTGAAAAATTTATTTAGTAATTGTTATAAAATAAAAGTTTCATTATATATGCCAATTTAGTTATTTAAAAAGAATATTTAGCTTCTCTTACTTACCCAATTATTTATTGTTTTTTTTTTTTTTTGTGGTAAATCTATATATGACCAAATGTGTTTATGAAATTAATAAAGCATGCATGCACATTAATTCAATCATTTATTCACAAAGACAGTAGGTTTATTAAATTTTTTTTTTAATATTTTTTATCTTTTACTCTGTATGGATACATAGAAATAGCTGATGCGATTTTAAAACAATTTGTTTTTATTTTTACACAAAAATTGATAAATTCTACAACGATTCATTAATCAAATTAAATTAAGAGAATTATTTATTGAATGGTTGATAATATTATTTAAATGCAATGATTAAATTTCTTTGAATTGTAAATTATATTTCTAATTGTAAAGTATATGTGCTGATTAATTGATTTTATCTTAATGAATTTTATATTAATATTAATTTATTGAACTGTTTGTTTAATTAGTAGAGTTTTTATGCTTTGTCTAAACTAGATACACCCAGAATAGAAAAAAATACCATATTATAGAGAAGTGAATAGGTTTGTTTTCCTTTTAGTTTATCAAATGAGTGATAGATAATATTTTATATATCTGATTAATGAGTGACATCTACATAATAATATGCCACTAAAAATGTTATAAGTTTATAATGAAAAAATAAATAAATAAATGAAATCTTTGTCATTTAATTATAGTAATCAAGTTAGATAACTAACACATTCTTCTCTTTGCCCTCATTATTATTATTGGAATTAGAAAATGATGTTGTACTTTAGTTAGTCATCATCACAACTTTTGGCATTATCTCCAATAAAATACAATTATATATTTATTATCTTTTTATCAACACATATATTCAGATACGTGTAATTAAGTAAAAACTTGTGATAGTTAATTGATTGAAATAATCACTCTGACCTCTTATATGTTCTCTTCATTATTGTTGGATCTTTTGACATTTTTTTTTTTTTCGCTTATTATTTTTCTAAATTGTGCCATTATGACAATGACTAAAGTCCAACATTCTTTTTTTCCAAAGACAAAAAATACAATAAAAGGCTGATTATGATTTTATCCTTTTTATATATAATTTAACATTCACACACACACCAATAATTTTATTACAGATTTTGTATTTCTGCTTAACAATTTTAAAAAAGTTTTGTTTGCTAGGAAGGGAAATTGGAAGTTTTATTTTTTTCATGTTATATATAGGGTATATGAGCACAGACTTTCACACGACACACCACTCTCCACTCTATCTAATAACACTGATACACTTAAGCACATATATGCTGAATAAATTTATAACTAGTCAAGCAGTGGTGGTCTAGTGGTTAGCATAGCTGCATTCCAAGCAGCTGATCCAGTTTCGCTTCCGGGTCAACATATTTGACATATGAAAAAAAAGAAAAATGAAAAAAAAAAAACATAAGTCCATAACTAGAGCAAGTTTATTGTTAAATAAATAATACTTTTTCAGAATTTTCTATTTTTTACTACAGATGATCTTTTTTGTAAGATTTTTAACAACAGTTTGTTCTGTTTTGTATAAGAGTGTACATTTTAGTTGCTTAGTAACAATTTATCTCTAGAATTTTTAGTGAACTACTCATTTGATACTACTTCTGTTTCACTTATAAAGATTTCTAATTGTTATTAGACAAGGTTTGATTGATTTTCCAACTTTGTTTTACATTATTGCTAAAAATATATAGTCATCCATTTAGTAAACCTTTATAGTTAACTGAACTAGCCATTCCCAATTATCTCAAATTTTTTTTACAACTAATTCGAATCTTTAAATAATCATGTTTTGCTGGGACCAGGATTAAATACAAAATCTTGTGCAAGTAAGTCTATACATTATCACAATTTAAAATCATTAAATATTAACTAAACCAATAATATAAACATTAAATGAAATGACAACCGTAAATGCATTCACATTATATTCTTAGACACTCTCAGTTCCAGCAGTTAGACAACCATGACACTATTTGCACTATTAATAACATCCAGCTGTTGACTTTATTTTTTTTATTACTGCCTTTTTTCTAAAAGACTTTGCTTTTATTATATTATGGTATAAATAAATGGTTTTATCATTGAAATGTTTTTACATATATTACAGAACTTATTAGATTAAACGCCAAAATAGCTGCAATTAAGAAAACATTTCTACTGACATTCCAGTCATCCATACAAACATTGTTGATTGCCTAAGGATTGCAATTAATTACCGGCTTAATTATTTTATGATTTATAAATTGAAATTTTTTTATTAAATTTAACAAAGAAATGTATTTATATTGAGCTGATATTTTTTCTGCTAGCTCATATTCATATATATATATGACATATATATTTTATTAATATATGTATATATATATTGTAACCGGACCCCCATACAATCCTTTTATTACATCGGTTGTAACAATTTTCTGATGAGCATGCTGCAGGAATCAACTATCGATTGGCATTCCCCAATGCAGATGTTAACGCCCCCTACAACAATATTTCCTGCTCATCAGAGGATGTAGTACCATAGAGACTGGAAGCATCTAAACATTTCTATGTTTGGTTTTCCAAACAGCACCATTAGAGTTCTGTCTCACTACAACCTGACTTGCCTAGGTCTAGTTATGCCAGACATAGCTCAGAAGGCATGAGATTCTCATGAACAAGTGCTATAACTGATGAGTGATGCAATAAAACAAAACAGAATTGGACAACTGGATAACTAAATTTAATTTTTAGTAACAATAATTTTATTAAATAACAATTAATTTGCAAGTTCTAATAAAGTTCATTCCTATCCATGTGATGACTCATTTTCATTTCATTTATGAAAAAGTTAGAAGCAGTTTGTTGATCAATAGTTCATTTGCAATTCATTTTAATTAAGTTCATTCCTATCCATGTGATGATTCATTTTAATTTCATTTATGAAAAGGTTAGAAGCAGTTTGTTGATCAATAGTTCATTTGCAATTCATTTTAATAAAGTTCATCCTTCATTTCAAATGAAGGCTCATTTTGATGTATCTTAGGTAAAGGATTCAAAGGGTCTTTTAACTAGTAGATGTCTACCAATACTGTGTGAATATTTTCCACTCTTTATTTCATATCTGTACATCCCTTTTAGGTAGGTAAATAGGTAAGATGGGCTATTCCAGATCTGTAAGGTTTCTATAATTCAGTCAAGTATCAATGTACATTGGTGCTCATAAGTTTCATTATTTTCTTTGTATACAAATGAGATTCATGTAAGCATTTGTAATTTTTATAGTACATTATGTAAACAATCCTTGGTTTGTGGACTATCCATAGTCCAGTCAGTGTAAATGTGCATCTATGTGCATAAGTTTCATTACTTTCTCCACATAATACCAATATGCAGGCAAGCATTTATAATCCATATAGTCTTTCATTATTTTATTTATATTTATCAAAACAAATAATGTGAACAATTCTGAGTTTGTGGATTATTCATAATCCAGTCAGCGTAAATGTGCATCTATGTGCATAAGTTTCATTTATAATTTTCTATTTTCATGCAGCTACATTATTCATAATTCTTATTTATAAATTTCCAGTAACAAACGTATTTTTATGCAGTTACTTCATAATTTCAATTTATAATTTATAATAAAGATGTTCAAATATTTTTATAAAATAATTTTTGTGCAGCTACTTCATAATTTCAATTTATAATTTATAATAAAGATGTTCAAATATTTTTATAAAATAATTTTTGTGCAGCTATTTCATAATTTCAATTTATAATTTATAATAAAGACGTTCAAATACTTTTATAAAATAATTACCTTCCAGTTGACTAGTCTGATTTATTCAAAAAGAGGGCAGGTTATTTCATCTAAATAACATTATCTTGGAAAATCATGGCTTGGTATGGAGAGTCAAGAAGCTGTTAGTTTACTCTTTTATCATTACAATTCCCTTAATAACGCTTTCTTTTTCCATTTTTAAGTGTTTGTAAAAGCTATATTTTAAGGAGACGAAAGTCAGAATTGAGTAATACACTTTAAAAAAAAATCCAATCTGATCTACCTCTCTCTGAATTGATAGAACAGCTTTCTTTTCCGCTGTGTCTGATTTGCATACTGCCTCATTTTAGCCCAAATGTTTTTTCTTTTCTTCTTAATGATTGGATAATCTAATTTTTTAGTGTGAGAGATAAGAAAGCAAAATGATATAACACTTTATTCAAAACCATCGATCAAAAAATTAAAAATATAATCTTTTTAACAAATCACAGCTTTTATTTACCTCTTAATTTTGAAACTATAAACTTTTTGCTTTATTTCATTCCCAATTTGATCAAATCACGCTAGTCATTTTTAAATGGGGGGGGGATCTTTTGAATATGTATACGAGGAACAGTATATCTGTTTCAATATATATTATTTTATAATAATACTTATATTTTTATAATAAGAAAAATAAATAATAACACTTATTCTAAAATGGACTTTTTGAGATTTTTGAGATAAATTAAATCAAGATAAAAAAAAAAGATCTTGCAATTTTTTTTTTTAATAAAAGCTTGTTTTTTAATTTCTTTCTAATTAATAGGAATTCTTTAAGATAGAAGGGGGAAGAAAGTATAAAATTTTTCTGCAATTATCTCTATTGTTGAAACTTTAAAAAGCAGAGGTATTTTTATGTTATCTATCATGCTGGTCAATTGAAATGTTTCCATGGGATTATAAACAAAATATGAAAAAGAAAGGAAGGATGTGAAAGTTGTGAACTCAGACTTTGACAAAAAATTATAAATTACAAATTTTCCATTTGATTGATTATAAATTGGAATTTTGCCAGAAGTCAGTGTCTGATATATTGGTTTTAATTTGATTCAGACTCTTCAAAAAAAAAATAATAATAAGCAAATTAAATAAAAAGAGAGAAAATGAAGAGTGGCTAAAGGTAACAAAACTTTTCCCTTTGGGAGCCTCTCTGCCACTGGAAATGTCGACATTGCATAGGACATTGAAAGCTAGCTAAGGAAAAATGAATTAAAATGGAAATCCCAGACAAACCACAAGCATAAAATGAAATACTTCATTCACAGGGCTAATAGACTGATCGATCAGGGTAACATGGCTTTTTTTTTATTACAAGAAACCTTTACATGATAATATATGTATTATGTATAATGGCATATTTTTGAAAATTCTCTACTTCAGGCATACATAAGTTTCAACAATAGAAAAGTGGGTTTTTTATAAATTCATTAATTATATTTATTTCACTAATTTAAATTAATACACATTATATTGGTTTTTTTATTTTATATTTTATTAATTAAGCTTACCTTTATTTCATATCATTGTTATTCTGATAATGTAGATATGAATATAAAAAAATTGTATACTTGATCTAAGGGAATAGATATAGGATTTAACATTAGAAAGAGGAGGTATGAGTGTTGCTAACAAGCACTTTCTTATAGCAAGTTGCCCTTGAGTGCACTCATAGTATGTATTTATCATAATTATTGATAAAATTTTATACATTTAACAAAATGATGGTGCATGTTCCTTTGACAATGATGTGTTAATTCTGAATTAGTAAACAATAGATTGGGGTAGCTTGATTAAATAAATGTGAGGGAAGAGATTAAGATGAAAATAGGAAAAAGGTATACTAAATGTTTCAATATTAGTCAAGTGTTGGTCTGATTTTTTTTTTATTAAAACTATATTTCATTTTATAAAATTTTAGTCCAATAAAATAAAATTATTTTAGAGAATATATTTGGTGATTGCCATTTGAAAACAAATAATTAACCATGATTTTGCAAACCATTGCAATTTGATTTAGGCTGAACTGCTTGGTGGCACCCTCAAACAGCCACCATATTTTATAAACTTTGAAAATTTTTGATCATGGCAAAATGTATTGGACAGAGGATAAGAGTGAATAAAATTTTAAAAAAATGGTGTCTCAATGTGTAGGGCTTGTTAATTAAATAAATGGCTTGAGATCAGGGTTGTACCGATTGAAAAACATCTATCAATCCAACAAGAACCGGAATATAGGTAAAGGACTTCGAGTCCAACCATGTACAAGATAGATAAGTCAGGTACATCATGGATTCTATCCTATTTACCTATATCCCCAGGTCAAAGATCTAATCAAGAACATTTCTCAACAATAACATCAAATTCCTTCACTTTCACCATCTCAGAACCAAGCCTTCAAGCATGAGATTCATTATAATTATATTTTAATGAGAACTTGAGTGATTTTATTTATATATATGACTTAAAATAAAATATTACTTAAAATAAAAAATAAATGAAATGATTCAAAAACACTGGACATTTAGTTTTAGATATATATATATATTTTAAACTCATTAATGATTTCAAATTTACATTTGATTCGAGCTCACTAAAGATAACATTCTTTACATTAATTTTATAATTAAATAGTAGATTTTTATGAGACCATGTCCTATAAGACAGATTAACATTAGCAGTTATCTTTTACTTTATTTAGTTTGCACAAATTTATTTGTTTACATTATTTTAAAAAAAGACAAAAAAAAGATTTAAGTTAAATGACCATGAATTTTGAGTATATGCTAATTTTGCATTTACATTTATTACAAGGTAATAAATCAACGTGTTTAACATTTTACAAACTGATTGTATAAAAAGAATAAACATTTTCTTTCTTATTTAACAATTTTTAAAACATTTTATATTAACCTGATGTAAAAAAAAACACAATGTTAATAAAATTGATTTGACTTCTTACTCAAATGACACAAAAAAAGAAAATGATTGATTTTACTTTTCTTTATGAATACCAATTAATTCTTAATTAAAATAGCATTTTAATTTTATAAAAGGACCTTGCTTGAACAGTGTTAAAATAACCTCACAGTGTTTAAAACTGTAAGCCATTATAACAAAAAAAATAGAAAAGTTAATTATCGAGCACACAAGCCGCATTAGTTGGACTTTCAACTAAATGATTTTTTTTATAAAACTAGAACATGAATTAGCTAAATTAAGTGATTTTAACTAATCTTGAATTAAAACAAAAGAATTGGTTACTCAGGCTGAAAATTCGTCAGTAAAATCATTTTCCTATAGCTTACATATTAGATAGGCAATAAAAAAAAGCTAAATAATGTCAGGTTAATAAACCTATGAATGCAAATGAAAATTTGTCAGTAAAATCATTTCCCTATAGCTTACATATTAGATAGGCAATAAAAAAAGCTAAATAATGTCATGTTAATAAACCTATGAATGCAAATGAAAGAAAGAAAGCATGTAGGGTCATATGAGCCACTTGATAGACACTCACATGCTTACTCCAAGAAGAAAAGGGATTTGATATGTCCACCATATTGCAAAACAAATACTGAATGGAGATAGGAATTATAGGAGCCCATGTCCGCCTGTATGAATATCATGTAGACTACCCAACTCTACCTCATTTTCTCTGTGGCCCATCATCATCATCATCATCAAGCATTATCAATCCACTGCAGGATGAAGGTCTCTCCAAGTTTAATCCATCTTCTCCGATCTTTAGCTTCTCTTCTCCACAACACCCCTGCACATTTTCTTATTTCATCCATCCATCTCACATGTGGTCTCTTTCTGGGTCTTTTACAATCTCTTGGAATTCAGTTTAAAATTTCAATTGTCCATCTATTATCATCTCTTCTAGCAATATGTCCAGCCCAACTCCATTTCAATCTTTTAAATTTTTTTAATAAGGTCAGTAACACCTGTTTGTTGTCTTATCCATACATTGTGTTTTCGATCTCTTCTTGTTACTCCCAACATACATCTCTCCATACTCCTTTGAGTGGTCTGAAGTCTCTGTATTGCTCTTCTATTAAGTGTCCAAGTCTCAGATCCATAAGTAAGAACTGGTAAAACACATTTGTTAAAAACCATCCTTTTCAAACACATAGGCATATTTCTTTTTAGTATCAAGTTATTTCTACCAAAAGCACTCCAACCAAGTTTAATTCTATGATTAATTTTCTCTGGTATTTGTAACTGTTAACTTCTTCTAATTCTTCATAATCAATCTTTATTTTCATATTTTGAGTAAATCGATTAAACATTACTTTAGTCTTTTTAACATTTATCTTTAGTCCTACTTTTCTACTTTCATCTGCTAACTCCTGCAACATTTCCTGCAGCTCTGAAGCATTTTTTGCAAAAACAACTACATCATCTGCAAAATCTAAATGACTTAAATACTCTCCATTTACTTTTACTCCTTTAGTTTCCCATTTTAATCCACAAAATACTTCTTGCAGCACTGCTGTAAAGAGTTTTGTAGATATGGAGTCACCTTGTCTTACACCTTTCTCAATGTTGATTTTTCCAGTATCATTATGTAATCTAATTGTTGCTGTTGCATTTTTATAAATATTCTTTAAAATATGACAATATCCTGGATCTATACCTTGATGATCCAATGCTTTAATCACTGAAGAAATGTGTATAGAATCGAATGCCTTTTCATAATCTACAAATCCAAAACATAATGACAACTCATATTCGTTTGTCCTTTCTATGACTTCTCTAAATACCTGGATATGATCTATTGTACTAAAACCACTTTTAAATCCAGCTTGTTCTCTCGGTTGGTGGAAATCCAAAGTTCTCTGTAGACGAGTTGTAATTATCTTGGTAAAAATTTTATATAAAACTGATAAAAGGCTGATAGGTCTGTAATTTCTAATATCTTCTTTATCACCTTTTTTAAATATTAATATTATTACTGCATTCTTCCAATCTTCTGGTACATCTTTATCATTTAGACATTTGGTATATAACTTTGCTAAAATTGTTTCTATTTCTTCACCTGCTTCTTTTAATATATCAATTATAATTCCATCATTTCCTGGAGCCTTTCCTTTCTTCATACACTTAATTGTATGTCTCACTTCTTCATTTAAAATTCTGGGCAATTCGGAAGATGTAATAGATATAGGAGGTACTTGTTCTTTATTACCATATAATTCTTGATAAAAATCTTCTACCAATTTCATGATGTCATCTCTCTTTTTAGTAATAATTCCATCTTTTTTTTCTTATTGCAGATATAAATTTCCTACCGGTACTAAAATGTTGTTTAACATTTTTGAGACTTTTACTTTCTTCTACAGCTTTCCTTGCTATTTCACAGTTATACTTTCTTATATCATTTTCAACTCTTTTCCGTACCATTTTACAAAATTCAAGATATTCAATTCTTTTTAATACATCATTTTTGTATATCTTCATATTCATTCTTTTCTTCATAAATTCTCTAGTCTCAGTAGAAATTTTATTAGTCAATTGCTGCTTTTTTCTACCAGCTATGTTTGTTGCAGTTTTTAAAAGTAGAAATTTTATTAGTCAATTGCTGCTTTTTTCTACCAGCTATGTTTGTTGCAGTTTTTAAAAGTGTATCAGTTATTTTCATATTAATTTCATTCAAATCTGAATCATGTTCAAAATCTCCTAACACTTGAAACCTATTTGTAAGTTCTAATTTAAATTCATTAGAATGTTTCTGAAGATTAGGAATATCAACTGTAAATATTGTTTTTCTTAATAATTTTTGTCTCTCTAGTTTTACATTAACACGTAACTTACACCTTACTAATCGATGATCACTTCCTGTGTTAAATTTATTAAGAACATTACAATCTTGAAATATGTATTTTCTGTTAGTCAAAATATAATCCAATTCTGCTGTACCTTCATTTGGGTGCTTCCATGTCCATTTCCTTTTAACATTTTTCTCAAAAAATGAATTCATAATATAAAGTTTTTCTTTTTCTGCAACCTCCACAAGTCTATGTCCTCTCTCATTTCTATTACCATAACCAAAATTACCTACAGCAATTTCATCTTTCATTTGTCTACCAATTCTAGCATTAAAGTCTCCCATAACAATTTTAAAATGTTTTTACTCTGATCAAAAGCCTTTTGTACATCCATATAAAAATCTTCTACTACTTCATCACTATGAGAACTTGTTGGGGCATAAACCTGAATTATCTGCATTTGGTATCTGCTATTAAGTTATATAACTAATCTTGCCACTCTGTCTGATACACCATCAATCTCCACAATATTGTTCTTCCACTTTTTATTTATAATGAATCCTACTCCACTTGTATTTCCAATATGTGTGCCTTTATAATAGAGTATATATCCACTTTTTAAATCAATTGTTTCTTCTTCTTTTCTTCTAACTTCACAAAGTCCAATAATGTCCCATTTAATATAAGACAGTTCTTCTTCTAATTCTTGCAATCTTCCTTCACTTGAAAGTGATCTGCAGTTGTAAGTACCTAAATAAAAAGTCGTCATATATGTGTGTGAGTGTGTGTGTAACCAGGAGTCAGCTCTTAACACAAATATATGACTATTTTATAATCTGTTCAAACTACCCCAAGCATTCCTTATTAATCCGAGATATTATAATCACCAAATGTGAAATAATTATAATTAAATAGCCTTAAATGATCTAATACTGCATAGAAATCAACCTGCGCAACCGATTACCTTACGTAATTATTTAACTAACAAGACAAACATATATAGAATAATGAAAAATATTTCTTGAATAGATTCCCCCTTCCCACTTTTCTAACTTTTAACTTTAAAAAAAGGCAAGATAATTAACTGACACTTTCCAGCAGCCCTGTTTCTAGGTCAAACCATATAACATTTTATTTCATTTCAATTTAACAAAATCTAAAATTATAGAATCCCATCTTGGAAAATCTATAGCAAAACTATTTAAATAATTGATGTAAGTATATTTTAATATAGATATATGGCATAACTTCACTTGCGAGAAAGATAGAACAATTTATTTTATTTTAAAATTAATTATTTCTTTGCTAAACTCCCTTCCCCTTTGTGAACATAATTAGAACTTTACCAAATTACCCTCTTTGATCCTCATGAATGAAGTTTGCCAAAATAAAAAAACAAAGCATGAAACTTAACTAAAATGAGTATAAAAATGGATAAATTTCATTTTTATATTCTATAATAAATAATAAAAAATATTGTGAGCTTGAGTTATAGAAAAAAAATACAAATAATTTAGGAAGAAAAAGGTTAAAGAGTCGATTAGGTATTTATAATAAACTTAACTGCATATTTTTAAACTTAAAGAAGTTACAATTATTCTAGTGATATTCATTTAGGAATATTTTAAAATCAGTAGAACAGGATTTTGAGCTCTTGCGGTATTTACCTTGAGGTTCACCAGAATGAGTGCATGAGTGAACATTAATGGCTGGTAAGAAACGGTTGGTGATTATTCCTTAACTAGTCTATAAACATCGCGACTAGTGTGGAGACATTAGGCACCTCTCAACCTTTTCTTTTCTTTTTTTCATAAATACAAGCGATAGCAAGTTTAACATGATTAAAACTTGTTTTTTGTTTTTCATAAATGTACCTTTAAAGATTTTTGCAATGATATAGATTGCAGAGGTTTTGACTATGTGGAGAAACTGAACTGAGATCAGACCTATATAGCTATCGAACTTGTTTTGGCTGAGTTTGAAGACTTTGTCAGTCTGAAAAATTTCATGCTTGCAAACTAATAGAAACTTTGTGCATAAACACTTGGAGCCAGTGTTTAGATCTAGTTTCTTGGCTCTGTCCTTCATTGATGATAGCATATCAGCTTGAAATCAGCTGATCTGAGGGTGGGAAAAAATGAAAGAGATAGTGAATTCTGACTCTTTGATCGTTTATGTAAACAAACGTACACTTGGTCGGTGTTTTTAGTAAAATGCCATCTATTGATCATAAATACAAGAAACAGCAAGTTTAACGTGATTAAAACTTGTTTTTTGTTTTTCATAAATGTACCTTTCAAGGTTTCTGCAATGATATAGAATGCAGAGGCTTTGACTATGTGGAGAAACTGAACTGAGATCAGACCCATATAGCTATCTAGCTTGTTTTGGCTGAGTTTGAAGACCTTATCGGTCTGAAAAATTTCATGCTTGCAAACTGATAGAAACTTTGTGCATAAACTCTTGGAGCCAGTGTTTAGATCTAATTTCGTGGCTCTGTCCTTCACTGATGATAGCAAATCAGCTTGAAATCAGCTGATCTGAGGGTGGGCAAAAATGAAAGAGATAGTTAATTCTGACTCTTTGATTGTTTATGTAAACAAACATATGCTTGGTCAGTGTTTTTGGTAAAACACCATCTATTGATCATAAATACAAGTGACAGCAAGTTTAACGTGATTAAAACTTGTTTTTTGTTTTATGTATATATATATATATGACGATAATATTCTCTGTATCTAAAATATCTTGCCACACATTGGCCCTAAACGTTTCCTCCACATCCAAGATATTTTGCTGTATTTTATGTTCTAATCAATCTTCCATTTCTCAAACTTGTTGTTCATTTCTTTTCTCTGCCTCAATCTTATTTCTCTGATTCCTAGCTTCTAAACTCTACCAGCACATCTAAAAGGTGCTGATTATTTCTCTCCTCCACATCTAACAGCTGCTATTTGTTCCTCTCCTTCACATCTAACAGCTTGCTGTTTATTTCTGGCTTCTATTTCTAACAAGTTTTGCTTCACTCCTCTTATTTCCCACAAAATCATAGCCAGTATTCCATAATCTCCCTTTACTTCCTCCACTGACTCGTCCCTTCGGAGTCCTTCCTGTAACTCCTTCAAATGCATCATTATTGTTTTGCTATAGTTATATATATGAAAAAAACAAAGCAACTACTCAATTTCTCTATTTAAGCTCTTTAAATTGTGAATCTACCATCTCCCTAACAAGAAAATGATCCATGGAGTTAATGCCCTGCCACCAGAATGTATCTCTGTACCTAGCCTTAGCCCTGATGCCTACCTATTAATTTACACCTTCAAATTAACATATAAATTTATCAGACATAATAAATAAAAAAATTTTTAACAAGCATCTCATTTTATTGTAGAGTTATTTTATTAATCCATGATTGTTAATGGTTCGCAAATTCAAATTTTGATTCCAAATACCCATATATATTAATCTTGCCTAACTATTTGTGTGTTCACAATTCAATCCAATTTCCAAATCCAAATAAAATTTAATCATGAGTTCTACTAATTTCTCCCTCTGATAACAAATTTGTGTGAGAATGCCTCTAAATCTATTGAGCCATTCTCAGGTGCCAGTTATCAGTAGATGAGACATACATATATAACAATAGAGGATTTCACTCTTTATAATATGCATTATACAAAAAATTTGTCAAACCATAGTGTATATCAACTTTACATTTAAAATTAATCTACAATTTCTAAGTCTTGCATAGAAAAAACACATTTTCCCCCCTATAATACTCAAACTTTTATGTATATGAATGTTGTTGAAAAAAACAAAAAATAACAAATTTCAGCACCCAAAAAATACCCTTTTTTGATATAGACCAATTAAAGGACTCCATGTGATCTCAGGGTGCATATATATGTCTTTCAAAACTCCTAAGTTGCAATGCCATACCCAGAAAAACAAAACCTATGCAACGGTCAGATTTGTATATTCACAGAACAAAATCCAGAGTTCTGGCAAATTATACCAAGGTTGATCTAGATGAGGGTTTGAGACCTTGAATCAGATCACATCTCAGCTTCTCCACCAACACTTCATGACTTACTACCCTATTAATGATATATATGAGGCTAAACTCAGAGTTTTTTAATTTATGTGCCGGCAGTAGCAAAGGGTGGAGCAAGAAACTCAGACAATAAATGACTAAATCATTGATAATTTAACTAAACACACCTATCTATGGCTGGCTAGGCACTGTACATATTAATAATTAATATTATATTAGAGCAGATTTGGATAAGACTTGGTAATGAATTATGAATAACACACTAAACATTTATAAGTTTTAAATATTTAATTATGAAATATAAGATAAACAATACAAATATAAAAAGAGCATTGGGATTTACACACACATGAAAATACTCCAATGCAAGTTAGAAAACAGAATCTCATCTGATGCACTATAATTAAAATATGTTTATTACAAATTTTAATCTATGGTCTAATCATTATCTTAATCATGATATGCCATCCCTAAGAGCTTTTCTAATAGTCAAATCATATGAGAATGATAACTAATATAACTAACATAATAATTTATGTAATGAGCAATAAATGTGCTCTTTATGCAGATTGCATTATATAAGCTAGGTCTGAGGTTCATATCAATGCAGAACATATATTATGGAGGGTGTACAGGTGATTTGTAACATAACTTCTGTAACTATGGTGCTAAATAAAATAAGTAAGAGATGCAGCCCGAATGTGCAGTTACTCATGAGATTCAGTACCAAGTACTCAGTTCCTATGGACCACATGACTTGCTATCTTAAAATAAGTGAGCATTTAGTTCAGGGATTGGAGCAGCTTACAAACCAATCTGGACCTTCATATTCCAGTTCTTAAACAGATAATGGGTGGCCCTTAAAACTAAAGCCCATTTTTAAAAGAGAGTCATCCAAACTAAAAATAATGGGGTGGCCCTTAAAATGAAAGCCTATTTTAATAAAAAATATAATAGCAAGTTGTATAGTGCAACTATTTGCTTTATAAAAACACATTCATAATACTTTCTAAAATATAATCATTAAAATTAATTATGAGCTAAATCAAGTTTTATTCAGCAAAACTACTATATGTCTGTTTGTAAATCAGCACACATAAATTGTGCTAAAAGTGAGTAATTAAAAGTGACTTAGTTTACCTAGTAATCTGTATAGTTTATAAGAATAAATAAAGGGGGAGTAAAGCCTATCTGGTACTTAAAATTAACTAATTACTTATGATTTAAAATATCATTCTCTCATACTTAACTAAACAGACATTTAATAAGCAAACCTGAATAAAACAGTAAGCCAAAACATAGTAGCTTAACTAATATACATAAAAGTAGGTTTTCAGATTGGAGATTTATAAGCTGTGCTAATCAGCTATATATATTAGCTATGTGAGAGTGTCTAATCAACTCTCCAAAATTATTATTAGCAATCTCTGATCTGAATGGCATAATATAAATAGATAAATTAACAATGTGTAAAGTAGAAAATAGGCATGGTCACAAATTAGCAAGAAATAATAACTGATTACAGTTAATATCTTAAGAAAAAGTAAGAATTACAAATATTTATTGAGCAGGCAAGATTCTTACAAAGATTGTTATTAAAATAAAGTTACAAAATTTACTTTTAAAAAGCGATTAGAAATTATTAATTTTGAACATTCAATATTTAGCTAACTTTATAATTATGAATTAATTTAATAATTTAAGTTCAATATTTTTATAGAACTCTGCAGAAAGAAAATTTACTGATCTTCTAGTTGAGGCATCTGATGCTGGCATTCTCAATTAGGCTGGCTTGTCTGATGTCTTCTTGGCAGGTTGTGGGTCTTGAACTCCATATCCATCATGGACAAATACTCTGAGAAGGGAGGGACAGTGGTTGCATTACCCCACAGTTTTCATTGTAGAAAAAAGAGTGAATGAGTGAACCTTGTTGACTGAATTTTGGAGGTTTTTATTAACTCTTTCTCATCCCCCCTCACAATCCATTAAAAGTTGTTTATGTCTTTTAATTTTCACTTTCAATTTTTAATAGCCAACATAAATTGAATAAAAACAAAAGAATTTGGCTTGGCTATTGACAAGTGGAGCTGGTTAATGATTTTGTCTTTGCATTTTTAAACTTTATTTTAACTCTTTAAAAATCTTCCTTCTCAGTTTACCATATAATTAGAGATATTTCTGAGAAACCAATGACCTTCATTCATTCTTTTTTAAAAAGATATTTAAGCTGTCAATACTCTAGCATATACATAAGACAGACACCCATGAATTTAAGAATTATATGCAAATACCAATGATTCTGTAAATTAAATTACTTGAAATAATTTAGAAAGAATTTAGAAAATCTGTAATATTTACTAAATCTATTACATTACAGTTTCCTTCACATATATACATAGGTGTGCTCCCACACATACAATGATGTTCACAACTTATTTTAATTTTATTAATTTTAAAAATTATAAATGTGTATGCATTATATGCATACAAAACCTTACTATTAGATGTGCACACAAATACAAATACACACACATGCAGCATAAATATATGCTCTTACAAATTAAAACAAATTATTTTTTTCCAAAAAGTATATTTATTAGAACTTTACATACAAAAAAAATTACAGAAAAACTTATTATCTTGAAACTGTGGTTCTAGGAGCTTCTAATTCATTGGAATTTATGGTGTTTCAGTTAAAGTCTATGGAAAATTCAGTCCTGTAAAATTCACCAATGTCCAGGATTCCATATGTAGCCATTCAGAGCCTAACATGCAATCTCTGAGGCAAATGCCTTTTAAAAGTTTTATGATGTATTGTATATTTAGATTTGTTTCACTGAAAATGTATTTACATCTGACAAGCCAGATTGAAAAAGGAAAAAAAACACAAATAGTCTTATTTTTGTAAAAAAAACTTGACTTTATGGCATTTTGTATAAATAGAACATCTCTATAATCACAGGAGATCTTTTCATTGATGAACATCCTAACTGGACCTAGAGCTAGACATGTATGGATGATATGAATGATGGTTTTATCTGCCAAAAAACACAGCTGATACTGGGGGTTGAGATTGTTGAATCCTCTTTGCCACACAAGAAAGTGGTTTGTTGGTAGAGAGGAGAGGTTGCATTTCAGCAAAAAATCTGTGAATTTGGATTCTAGAAACCATCTTTTTTATTAGTAGCATATTAATTAGTCCTAGAGCATTATGCAGTGGCAGTAGATCTAGATGTTTCAGTTTATATGTCTCCCAGCAAGTGATCTTTCTTTCTAGATCAGAATTTATCAAATTTGTAGTGGATGTCACATAGTCCAATAGGTGAGTTAACCAATTGCCACATGAAGGAGGAGGAGTGTCAGTGGGAGTTACAGGTAGTACTGAAGTAAGGTTTGGTTGTTTAAAATGAGTCAATCTAACAACCATAAATGTTTTCTGTAAGTACCATATGGACACTGCATGGAGACCAAGCCCATTTAGTTCTCTCAACATATGAGTTTTCCTTATGCTTATAGCAACCACCTTGGTCTTCCAAAACAGCTTAGGGCAAAGAGAGTTCAATGAGAACTCAAAACCCTTGGTAGGCTTTATTATGGGTATAAAGTAGCTGAGTCTGGGAAAAACTAACATATTTAACATTGTACTTTTGCCTGGCAAAGAGAGTGTAACTTTAGAAAGCTGTGTAATAATCTTTGCTTTTTCAAGAATAGAGCTCTGTAATTCCTTGGCCATGGCAAGTCTAGCCATGGCTATAGAAAAGCCTAAAAACTTTTGACATTGGGTTGTGAGATAAATTTTATATATTTTAAAACTTGTTATATACATAAAATTATTAGATCATTTCTAAATAGTTTATTATACACAATATCTATATAATGAATTTATTCAGAATTTTGTTCTGTCTTATATATGTGTGTGTGTGTGATTTTTAAGCATTTTTACAATTAAAATTATTTTATACATTATGATTTTAATCTTAACTATAGAAAATAGATATGAGTGACTATCAGTAATCTGAAGAAAAAAAACATTCTACTGAATCTCTGATGTGAAGATAATAAGTTACTAAACTTGTATGACAGGCAACTGTTTATTTTAAAATGACAATAAAATGTTTATACATTATTTGTTTGTTTATTTTGTTGTAAAATTATTAAATTTTTTTAATATGTATGTGATGTTTTTTATTTAGGTTTTGTTTGAATATGTATATTTTAATAAAAAAGTAGTCAGCTGAATATTTACTAATATTATACAGGAAATATTTGCTCTGAATAACTTTATTATTTTTCTTATTTCTATTCTTTAATTTTTTTGTGAGCAGAAAGTGTTAATTTTTAATATTTCAAATAATATTGTTTTATATTTGGACTTATGCTTTAACAAAAATTGTATTAATATATCAAAGTAATTTAATAAGTTTTTATAAAATACATTTTTACCTTAAAGTATACAATTTTAGTATATATACATTGTACCCTTTTATATTGGTATACCCTATTATAAATTAAATTGGGAGTAAATGTTAGGGGAATAATAGAAAATCAAGACATTTGGTTGTTTGGTGGTTTGAACCCAAGGTCAATTAACTTGAATTAGTATAAATTATCTAAAACTTGGTTGAAGTATTTATTTTAAAAGCATATACAAGATAAAAAATGAAATATAACTTAATAACATTTGTTAATTTTCTTTAAATAATATTTAAAATTGTAGTGAAGTTTAAATATAATTTTATAAATAACATATGCTATAAAGATAGATAATCATGTCTGTGCACATATATTATAAAGTAATGTCTATTTCTGGTTAAATCTTAATTTATTTATTTATTGCCACCAGGATATATCAACACAGATATTTGTATAATAAAGCCAAAAATAAAGATGAAACTAGGTCAATATTCTGGGAGCACCAAGTTGCAATTGCTCACATTTTTGAAGATTCTGAATCCAGCATTATTTATTCAGAGAGAGATGATATTAAAAGAAAAGTGAGGGAAGCCTATTTAATATCCAATAATAATAACACCATTAACAAAAGAGAGGTTTGTTTTACTCTCTCCAAAGCATGGAATATTTAGTGATTTGCATATTTTAAGATGTTATATGAACATTTACATATGATTAAAAAATGTTATTTACAATGTATCATCAATTAAATAGCTATGCTCATAGGGTTTAAATATTTCTCTGAAAGTTCTTAGCTATAATGGAATTTTAATTTAAAGGAAGCTTCACTTGTATATATGTAATTAATATATTTATATTTATTACTTAAAAATGACTACGATAAGATTTATTTTATTATTTTGTGATAAAAAAGTTTATGAAATCAATTTAGGATTTAGTCTGTACCAAATCAAATTAAAATTATTTAAATTAGTTGAAAGTTAACTGCATTATTTTTTATTAAATTTATTAAAAATATTATGTTTTTAGTAAATATTTCTAAAAATAATATTTGAAAAATTATTCAATCTGTTTGTAACTAATTAAATATTTATTATCAAGAGATTAAAAGAATTGACCAATGAGATATCATGATTTGAAATTTATTAAAACTACACACACAATGTTTCTAGGGAAGAAATGATTGAAAATTTTACAGTTTTATAAAGTTTTATTTTTGAAAATGATGGAATAAAGAAGTTTAAAATCACTACTGGTGGTAAATCAATATTAAGTAACCTGAAAAATATCCTTGAAATCATTATATTATTAAAAGTATAAAAAAAAATAATGGAAGAAAAAACTGTGAATACATGCAAACACATTACAAAATAATAAAGGAGTTTGATGGAAAAATAGTAAGTATTATATCAATACAGAATAAGACAATTACTAGGCATGTTGAGGTAATTCTACATCATATATGTTATGAAAATTATAAAAGACTGGATTGGAATGTATGGATGAACCAAAATAAAAATATTCATGACAAAGTGGATTACAAAGACTTTAAGATGATGAAAAGTAAACCATTAAATAATGCTAATGGAAATATGTTTCTAAAAAAAGTTAGACTTAATATTAGAAGAGAGCAAGCAGAAGTATATCTGGCTAATAATTTAACTCATATAAAATATATTAGATGATTTATTATTTTAGTGAAATGGTTATGTATAGTTAACTTTAAGATGAATTTTATATTATAAATGAATGATCTAAAATTAGAAAGATGTGTTGATAGTGTATTAACACAAAACAAAAATAATTAGAAAAATATTTTATCTATATTTTTGATTAGACTGTAATTATTTATTATGAAGATAAGTGGATTATTTATTGATAAAGAGAAATTGAAAAGTACTATCAAAGTGGGAAAATAAAAATAGCAATAATGATAAATAATAAGGAATAGATATAAATTTTGAGGGAAATGGTTGAATAAAATTATGAAAGAAATATTGCAATATTTAACATGTATATCTTGTATGTTGAGGATAATATCCATCTGCACTAAAAGAGAATGTTGTAGAAAGTATTAGAATCAAAGGATAATACTTATAAGAAATATCTATAGTATAATATGAATAGTAAAATATAATGCTGGATATGTGAAAATTTAATATTAGCAAAAAAAGAAAGGAATCTACAATAAAAATATATATTCTATAAAGCTGGAAATCAGTTTTGTTGTCAAATAACAAGAAAACGTAGAATTGTGAAGAAATTGAAACTCCTCAAGGATGAAACTTGGTAAAATCGTATTATGTTTTTAAATATATATATATATATAATAAAACTTTTTCCATTGCGTTTGAATAATTTACGTTTTGTACTTTAAATAATTATTATCAAGATATGGGGATAACTGAATATATAAAAATTAATAACTTATGTATTATTTATATGAGTAATTAATTGTTTAAATCTGTACTTTGTTAAGCTTTATTAAATCATTATAATAATGAGAGATAAAAATAATCTAGGTAAATATAAATATAAAGGTAACAACATATATTAATTTAAAGTGGATAAAATATATGGTTGTAAAAATATAATATTAAAGTATGTATGTGAAATTTAAATTTTGATCTCATTTTTGATCCGATATAATTATAGTGTACTTATATTCTATCCTGACTTGTAATTCTGTATAATTTATTATTGGTAAGAGATATAAGAAACGGATATAGTTTGAAGATGAAAGTGAAAATTGCATAGTTGGATTAAAAATATAGTGGTTAGTATTTAAGTTTGTACTAAATATATTAAATATAGTAATTTCTTACTGTAGGATGTATTAAAATATATTATATTAATATTCATGATAGTATAATGAAATTTAAAATTAAAATATTTAAAGATATGATCAGTTTTAATAATTTTAAAATATACAATATAATGTTTTTTTTATATCCACGTATTCACAGAGTTGAATAGTAAGGCTATTAGAAAGATTGACTGTGATATTAAAAAGTCAATAATTCAATAATTGTTAAATAAAATTTTATTGGCATAGAGTGAAAGAAATCAAAAATAATTAATGTCATAAGTTGTAATGGAAAAAGAATATTAATATCTCAGAATATTAAAATGAGATTATTTTTGTTTTTATAAAAATACATATTTTTTCATCTTCTTATGAATTTATAGATGTGTTAAGATTTTATAAATTTCAATTACCTTTACCAAAACTTTTTAAGGAATCTAGTAGAAGACAATATGTTTATTCTGGGTCAAAGTTGTTTAATAAATTTGTATATGAATGTTCAATTGATCTGAATAATATTTCTTATATATCATTCAAAAAATATTTGTGTCAATGGTTGTGTAGTATGTATTAATTTTGGCATTTATTTTATTTATTTAATTAATTTTATTTATTTCCTAAACTGTTCTTTTGAGTTTTTGATTGTATTTTTATTTAATTTATTTTTACATGTAAATTCCAGACAAGATTTTTCTTGTTTGGAGTTTTTAAATATTTGTGATGTACTTTGTTTTATTTCATAGAATAAATTGAATTGAATTGAATTGAATTGATTATTATTATTATTATTATTATTATTATTATTATTATTATTATTATTATTATTATTATTATTATTATTATTATTATTATTATTATTATTATTATTATTATTATTATTATTATTATTATTATTATTATTATTATTATTATTATTATTATTATTATTATTATTATTATTATTTATTATTATTATTATTATTATTATTATTATTATTATTATTATTATTATTATTATTATTATTATTATTATTATTATTATTATTATTATTATTATTATTATTATTATTATTATTATTATTATTATTATTATTATTATTATTATTATTATTATTATTATTATTATTATTATTATTATTATTATAATTCTAATCTAGTTGCTGATGATTTTTCTCATTATTTCTCAGAGCTTTTTAAACAATCTAATTCTTTTACTGATTTGACTGAAAATAATGATCTAGTTGAAGAAAGAATAACATTGGATTCATTTATTGAATCTGATGTTATTTTTGTTATTGGGCAGCTTAAATTACATTCTAGTGTGGGCCTTGACAATATTCCAGCTTTCATTTATAAAGGATGTGCTGAATACATTGCTTCTCCTCTTTTGCATATTTTTAATTGCTCTTTAGCAAATGGTACTTTTCCTACATCCCTTAAAATTGCTAAAGTTGTTCCTATTTTTAAGAAAGGATCTAGAGATTTGGTAAGTGACTATAGGCCTATTTCAATTCTACATACTGTTGCTCGAATTTTTGAAAGATGTTTGTATAATAAAATTATCTTGGATGTCTCTAAGGTTTTGGCACCAGAGCAGCATGGATTTTTGCCTAATAGGTCCATTGAAACAAATTTGCTAACTATTTTTGATCACATTTCAAATTCAATTGAGAATCAATCTAGGTTAGATGTTGTTTATTTTGATATGTCCAAGGCTTTTGATAGAGTTAATCATAAAATTCTTCTTCAGAAGCTTTGTAGGTTAGGTTTTTCTAAATTATTAATTAATTGGTTTGACTCTTTTCTTAGGGATAGAATGTCTTGTGTGAGGTTTAATGGTAAATTGTCATTACCTTATTATTGCTTCGGAACACTGCCTCAAGGCAGTGTTCTTGCACCTTTATTATTTAATGTATACATTGATGACCTAAAAACATGCATTAAATTTTCACATCTTCTATGTTATGCAGATGATTGCAAAATTTTTAGGCATATTTATTCTATTAATGACTGTTTTTTACTTCAAAGTGATGTAGATAATTTCTTGAATTGGTGTGAATATAATTATATAGATATAAATATGGATAAGTGCTCCATTGTCTCTTACTCTAGAAAATCTGAAGTCTTAAGGTTTTCCTATTATATTGGGGACTCTAAAATTATAACAAATGATCATCAAAGAGATCTCGGAATAATATTTTCCAATAATGGATCTTTTAAGTAATCACATTAATTTTATGAGTGAATAAATCTCTTAAAATTGTAGGAGCTATTTACAGATATGGAAAAGCATTTAATAAATTTACAAAGATTAAACTTTTTATATCCTTAGTTCTTCCCATCTTGGAGTATGGTTCAATTATATGGAATCCTCATAACAGGACAGATATCATAAGAATTCAGTCTGTTTTTGACAAATTTGCAAAATTAAATAGTTTAAGTAATGAACACTATATTGATTTACTACTGAGACGAAAAACAAGAGATCTCAAACTTCTTCATAAATTCATCTCCCAGAATATTTCTGTATCTAATTTGCTTTCTAACTTAGGGTACTAAAAAAAAAATTATAATACTCGTACTCATAATGTTTTTGAACTGAAAAATTGTAAATCTGATGTATTAAGATTTTCCCCTTTATTTCGTTTACCTAGAACTTATAACAAAGATTTTGGTAATGATGATGTTTTTAATTTGGATTTTAAACAATTCACTAAAGTCCTCATAAAAAAATATTTTCCTTAATTTCATTTGATATATTGCCTTTTTATTTATTTGTGCATTTTATTGATTTTCTATTTTATTGGTATTATTTATTTTATTATTATTATTATTTTTTTTTAATGCTTATTCAGATTTGTATTATTGTGCAATCTATAATTGGCTAAATGCTGTTGATATGTACATTAAATAAATAAAGAATTGAATTGAATTGAATTATTATTATTATTATTATTATTATTATTATTATTATTATTATTATTATTATTATTATTATTATTATTATTATTATTATTATTATTATTATTATTATTATTATTATTATTATTATTATTATTATTATTATTATTATTATTATTATTATTATTATTATTATTATTATTATTATTATTATTATTATTATTATTATTATTATTATTATTATTATTATTATTATTATTATTATTATTATTATTATTATTATTATTATTATTATTATTATTATTATTATTATTATTATTATTATTATTATTATTATTATTATTATTATTATTATTATTATTATTATTATTATTATTATTATTATTATTATTATTATAAGGAGAGCTCAGAATTATCATTGATTTTTAATTAGCTATTTGTCCAACCTATAAGTTATAAAAAGGAATTTTGCTTAATTCTATAGGTAACATAATAATTAAGAAAACTGTTAATTATCATAATAATAAATAAAATTATTTTACTATTTTATGTTTTCATGATCTATAATACTTTAATAATAAATAACCACTTTTTATTTCAATTATAATAATAATATATAATCTTAACAATAAAATAATTAATAATCTGATTTTTCTTCAAATAAATATACTTTGATACATCCAGAATATATACTTCATTGATGACTTATGTGATCGTGGTAATTTATAATAGATTAATATATCTTTTAAAATATGTTATTCTTAAATAATTATTATACATTATCTTATTATTAAATTTATTCAAATTTAAAATTGTACACTTTAATTAATGTGTATAGTACAATTAGTACTCTGTAAGGATGGTGTAGTGATGATGATTTAGACCAAAGAAATACAAGTTTAAGTACTTAATTCAACTTATAAACATTAAATTTATTAAGATATTATTTACAAAAACTGTTAATAATTATATTTAAATTAATAAATAATTTAACAAATAACAATACAAAGAAAATTATATAATAATATAACACAACAAAATTATTTAACCTTTCAAACCTTTTTTTGGTCCCCTAATGATAATTGTCAAAAACTACAAATTAACTATCTTCTTTTAATAATATAAGATTTTATTACTATAGCTTAACTTTATTTTCTTAACCAATAAATATATAAATACTGATAGTGCTATAACATAGTATTAATGATCAATAACTTTTTATGTCTACTAGTTACAACCATTGTTATAATAATAATAATAATAATAATAATAATAATAATAATAATAATAATAATAATAATAATAATAATAATAATAATAATAATAATAATAATAATAATAATAATAATAATAATAATAATAATAATAATAATAATAATAATAATAATAATAATAATAATAATAATAATAATAATTAGAGCTCTATAAGAATAATAATGTTTAGAAACAAATATACAATAATGATAATATAAGCTTATTAATTGATTCATATTAAAGTCTATTATTATACATATTTTTTTATATTTATGTAAGTATTATTGTTTGATCATAGGAATACTTAGATATTCAGTAAAAAGGAATATCTTGGTTTTTTTATTCCATTGAAAAGATATTTTGGTATTTGTTTAATGTTAAAAGATTTGTGATCTTCTCTAATAGGATATCGGAGTGTCATAATTGTTAATATAAATTTAAAATAATTTGGAAATAATTAGAGTATAAAATTGTACTTAAAAAAATAAAAGTATAGCCTAATTTATGAACTTGTAAAATTACTAGAGGTTATCATCCTACTGGCAGGGTTATATATATATATATATATATATATATAAAATATATATATATATATATATATATATATATATATATATATATATATATATATATATATAAGTATTTCAATAAGCAGTTCTAAAGTATTTGTGAGATTACCAAAAACAGTTTACTTTTTTGTGCTGTCAATTTAAATGTAAGTTCTCTTTTCTTTGTTAGAAAAATTTGCAAGAGTAGCACAGCTGTTTATTCTTCTGGTTTCAGATTTTACAAGGCATAATTTTTTTGACAATGATGTCATTTAGAGTTAAACTCAAACCAAGACCAAGGCATTAGTAATTTGAACTTATAGCAAATACGCCATAATTAAGAAACACTCTTCTTTTTTTTTAAAAAAAACAAACATATAAGTAACTTAATACAAATCAATAAATGTAAATATTTTAATAATCACAATCTGAACATTTATACAAGGTAACCAGAATCAGATTACTTTTGATGAATGCTGTCAATATAAATGACTTACTTATTTTTTCATCAAGAAAACTTGGAAGAGTAATGCAGCCATTTACTCTTATGATCCTGGATGTTATAATTCATGATTTACATAACAGTAAATGACCACTTTATTCATGGAAGTTATTCTGACAATGATAAAGGGTAATATCAATTTAATTGAAACAAATAAAAAATAATTAGTTTCAAGTTGCTTTTTATGTATATGAGAAAGAAATTTTAAGTGAAACACTACTTGAAATATGCGTGCAAATAATGATGAGTTAAATATCTCTTAAAGTCTTTATATAAATTTTTTTGATACTCCATATACATATATAATATACTTAATAGTTTTAAACAGATGATATACAAATGGACCTTGACCCAATAACAAAATATATAACTTTCACAGAAACCATATCTTATAATATCAATCAAATGACACAAAAAACAACCCCACCAACAAAACTCATATCATTGGCAGAAGAAATACATAAAAAGATCATAACAGCAAAACCAATCAAAAATAACCAAGAAATCATTGTTAAACTTACACAACTATACAATCAAACATGTAACCAATTAAAACAATATATTGCCATCAAAAAGAAAAAAATATGTTTAACAGAACAACACACTTGGACCCGTGGTTACATTAGGTGGGCATTAGCATATCCCTCAACTAACAAAGTACCTATGGCAATTAAAACAGGAAATAAAGTGATAACAGGCTATAACATGATAGAACCCATCTTTCAATACTTCAGAAGTAAACTCACAACAAACAACCAATGGAAGATCCCAGAAAATTACTTTGGAAAACCTGAAAATGAAAACCCCTATAAAATAGAAGATTTTGCAAGAATACTCACAACATTACAAAGCACTTGTCACCCAGGACCACCTGGGATCCCAAAATTTGTACTAACTCATCTAAGTCAATTTACAAACAAATTATTATGTCAACTAGCAAATCAACTTTCGCAAAAATTATATAACATACAAGGTCTAATCCCAATATCAATGGTCCCTTTCATGAAAAAAATAGAATCCATCTCGGAAATTACAAATTTAAGACCCATTTCAATGGAGCCATTAGGAATCAAAATTTTAGAAAAAGTACTAAAAGAAAAGATAGAGCCCTATATCTTACCAATAATATCGGAACATCAATATGCTAAAAAAGGGTCATCAACAGGCCAAGCAGCTCTAATTTTTAAAACAATAGTAATATCAACAATAAAAAGAAAAAAACATGGGCCCATGGTTGTACAATTGGATTTTGAGAGTGCCTTTGACTCTGTCCCCATCAACAAACTAATCAATCAATTAAAAAAAAACAAAAATACCAAGAACAATCTTATACACAATAGCCAACCTACTCCTAAATAGGGAGATACACATTACGCTAAATGGAAGAACATCACCCACTTTCCATCCTAACCAATCCATCCCCCAGGGATCTCCACTAAGTACACTACTCTTCACACTATACATAAACCCTCTACTTGAAAAAATCAAGGAAAAAATACAAGGAATACAAATACCAAACACCAATATTTACATACCCTGTGTAGCCTACATGGATGATGTTACGATTTTTCTAACTTCAAAGAAACAACTACATATACTCCAAAAAATAATAGAAGACTATACAACAAAATTTCATCTGAAAATAAATACTAATAAATCAGCTGTGTGGTCAATTTTTACTGGGAAAACCAACACACAAATATACCAAGGAAAACCGAATAAGTTTCTGGGTTTCCCATTTCATTTGGGAATGGGGCAGATGAGAAGAACAATACAAGACAAAATTTTAACACAAACAGAAAGAATCACAGACTCACTTGCTAAATCATACCTTTCTCTATACTCAAAGGTTGCTCTCTTCAACCAACTGATAATGACAAAAATCACATACTACCTACCAGTGATAAAGTTTACCAAAAAATTTATATCAACAGTAAACTCCATGTGCAATAAACTACTTTGGAATAAAAAGGTGGTAGCAATTTCAATGAGGCAAATAAGCCAACCCACAAAACTAAATGGGCTTGGACTACATACAATTTCAACTTTTTACACACAAAAAATAATAAACCTGCTGATTACAACATTTACAAAGTTTCCAAATATTCAAAAAATAATAGATATAATACCCACTGACCGACCACCTCCCAAAGACAACTATATAGCCACACTTTTAGACAGCATAAGAAATCAAAGGGACAAAATAACCCTGTCTAACCCAATTAAATACACATATTGGCACATACATAGCCTAATAGAGCAGACACAACAAGATATCAACAACAAAATGGTCCTTGAAATAAACAATGCACAGCTCCTAAAAAAATATAAAAATTGGTACCTGGAGCCTAAATTCTTTGACTTCATAGTCAAAGTAAATCTGAATGCCTTGCCTACATCACATTTCATCCATTTTAAAAGGTTCTTTACGAAAATAGACCCACTGTGCAGATTGTGCCAAAGAGAAGAAGAAACACAACATCATTTTCTAAACGATTGTCTGGGCTTGGAAAAGGTAAGACAAATAATGATAAATAACTACCATCAGAAAGACACAACAATGGCAAAAATTCTCCAGGTATACAAAAAAAAATGCAATCCCAACAATAAGAGCAGCAACATTTAGCTTGTATGCATATTGGTACACCAGATGTAAATTCAATTTTGACTACAATGCAAAACAAAACCTCAACACTTTCCACCACAAGCTAGAAAAAATAAAAGAAAGGGATAACATGCTAGCACCACCAGATATTTTTGCTGCAACTTGGTCACTGTTTAAACTAAAATCAGCACTATAGTTGAAAATCAGTAAAAGAGATACAGAATAACACAGCTAAAAAGAAAAAGAACCCAATACACCAAAACCAGCAGGACACACATGACAGGATCCATCAACATAATGTATATATAAAAAAAAATTAGACAAATTGAATTCAGGCAACTTTTGATGCCTTAAGAGTAGCAAAAACACAACTTAAAGATCTCAAGAGAAAGCTCTTTCTCTCATATATCTGTGAACAAACTTATGCCCTACAGAACTGTTTAGACACAGGAACAGACTTAAGCTTACTGTGTAAGCCCAATCTTACCTATGTAATCATTGTTTTTTAATCAATAAAATATGCTTTGAAACACTACATTCACATATGCAATCAAATAAACATATGTAAAACATTTAAATAAAAATTCATTATTATAAACAAGAGTCATACAATAAAATTTAGTCGTATGACAACACGTATAAATGCACACACGTACACACACACACTAAACAAATTAAGAATAATATCTGATATGAATATATGCAGAATAGGTACGCATAATAGATTTAAGCAGATAATATAAATGCCTTATTTATTTTAGATTAAATTATTTTAACTATCTATACATTTTATGAACGTTGCGATGAGAATTTAATAACTTTCTATTAATAATAATTAAAAAAATTTAATTTATGGCAGCTATTAATCAAATTGTCATTCATGAAAAGTAAAAACAATTCTTTTTTTTTTCATTATGATACAAGACTTTATTAGTCTGTCATTCCGTTAAGTGACAGTTATGTATTAGTTATAATTAATCACATGATATTATTATAGTGAATAAATTGTTAGTCATTATTATAAAAGAGAGTGATTAACATTTAATACATATGTTTAATATATATATTTTTTGATACTGGCGTATACTTCTATTATCTAAGATCTGGACTTACAGTTCCGGATCAGATTTTTTCTTTATTATTTGAATTTAATATATGCTGAAGTTTTTTTTTTTAAATGTCTTACTTCTTTTATAAAAAGTATCTACAATATTGTCCCTCATTGTAAAAACAAACATAGGCCATTTCTTACTTGTTACAGCAATAAATACAAGTATTACTGTACTATTTCAAAGATAATCATAATTCTTTTAACACAGAGATCATCTATAAAAAGCTATTCATTTATTTGTAATATTCTTTCTGTTTTTAGTGCCATACAAACTTAAAATATTTTGAGAAAAAATAGTTTTTTTCTATCCCATATCAAAATTTATTTCTATGAATTTTTATAGCGTACACAAATACAAACATTCACTAACTCAAAATATGATTTATATAGATAATTAGTGCAATGCCTGTTAGGAAACAATGAGTACTGTTTTAGAATGTACTCTCTGCCATTTTGATTTATAAGAAGAGTCCCAAAACCACCAGTGACTTAACCAAGCATAAACTAATATTAAATAATATTTATCATCATAGATACAAAGAGTTCCATATTTTTTGTCCAATACCTTTAACAAATTTCAATTTACATGAAATAAAATAAAACCACAACTATCATAAAAATAAACAGAATCACATGACAAAAAATTCAAATAACTCTGGAAATGAAATATCAACAATATTAGCAATTAAAAACTGGCAATGAAAATTATCAGATCAGGTCACTGAAAAATCCAGGTTGTTGCTACATGAACCCTACAACATTGACTTTTATCATGAGTGGCTGGGAAGGCTACATATTTTCTGCCTTCCTTTGGAAGAATGGTGACTTTCAGTCAATCCTGCATGCTGCCATGATAATCATCATCACCATCAGGATGGAGAAGTACAGCTATCAATTGCTGCTAAGGAAGGATGCCATGAATGAACAATTTATTCAGAGAGAGTGCCAGTGCCTACTCCCAATGCTGGGCAACTCAGCTCCAAGAAGAAAATTGGTAATACTTCTTCACTACAGAGCTCTATAAATCTATTTGAAAAAACTTATAATACTTTAATTAAGCTAGCTAGTATGAATGTTTGTTAAATTATAAGTTCTCACTTAATGAAAACCCTTTTATAATAAAACTGTCTAAATGTAACCAACCTGCCTATAAATGTAATTTTGTCCTTATTTTTTGATTGTAATAATTGTAAGCAATTATTATGTATAATCTTGTATAATCTGTGGCCATGCCTATATTTTTAATTTCATTATTTCTTTTCTTTTATTAAATTTATGTGTTATAATATGTCAATATTTCAAAGGAGAAAGTAATTAATTTAGTAAACTTTTGGGAGAGACAATTAGAAGCTCTCCAGTGTAATATCATTGCTCTTTAGTTGATGGAAATCACTGCTTCAAAATCCTACTCTATGAGATAACAAGAAATCACTATGTGTTTGTTGTTATCTGTATTTAGTTATGTAATATTTATTAATATATTTATTAAGGATTGCTTAATCAGCTCAAATTATTATTATATCTATTAGTTGGATAGCAGCCAGGTATGATATTATAAGTATATTTGTAAATTCTACAAGGCCAAAATATGATTTCTCCTCCCTAATTTTAGTTATAAAGGATTATATACAGATTCAATATATCTAAACTAGATTGATATTTAATTAACCCTTTCTTAGCATCACAATGATATGCTATTTTAAGAACTGGGTTGAATTAGTTTCAGCAAACTGAAACTATAGATATTTAAGCACACTTCTTAATAATTTAAATATGTATTAGTATTATTATTATTAAGTGTTGTGAATGTGTCTTTATTAATCACATAACATGCAATAACACCATGCTAGGTGACAAGCCACCCCATTCTTTAGTTCAGATAGCTATATTTTTAGAACTGGAACATGACGTTCCAGAATCTTATTCAAAGCTTATCTGATTTACCAAACTAGAAAAGTTTTTCATTATGCTAGAAAGCCATCTGGTCCAAGGAAACTGACTACTAGGTATTGAATCCTGTGATTAAATCCACATTCACAATGTGATCTTTAATATAATATTTTAGCACCATAGTCTCAGAAGCCAATCTAGAGTAACTAGTTTGTTCAGTCATACTAGTAAACTTCAGCATTAGTCTGAACTCAAAATCTGGTTCTGCTTAATGAATCTGTATTTCTAACATATTTAAAATTACTCATGGTCAATATATTAAGATTGGCATTTTATCACTCAATATATCTGTATCATTCTGGTAGATGTTTAACTTATCATTAGCAAATCAAAAGAACAGCATGGCATACCACAATATTAGGCATGTGTCATGGGCTGCCAATAATCATATAAATTGCATTGATATTAAGATGAGATTTCTGTACCATTATCCATCTCATCATTATTGTAACACCTTTGTGCATCTTCCATCCAACCAATGCTCAATAATTAATTATGTTATTTTCCTTTATTTTTAATTAATTCATTTAATTCTTATGTTATTAAATATATTTAAAATTATCATTTTTTAATGTGTTTCTCACAATTTACTCAAAATCACCCCCACTCTTTATTGAGATATATTATGCATTATTTGAGTTAAGTCATAGTGTGCTGAATAGTTCAGTCAATCTTTAATTTGTGTTATTAATTTTCCCCTGAGTCTCATGTTTCTCCCTTTGATCAGCTAACTCGCTGAAGAAATTGAGATCTAGTATAACCCCATAAATGTCATCCATAGGGTATTAAATCATGGAGTGCTGGGGAAATGAATTGAAATTGGTCACGTTTGAGATCTCACCATCTTGGTTCGATTAGTTTTGTTACATTTTGCCTGAACTCTGTATTTTGTTGCATGAATGTACAAAATGACCATTACAATATATTATAACCAGAGATTAAATATGTTAAATTAAATTACGTAGATCAGGTATACTTTTGGCATGTGTGTGTCATAATCATAGTTATTCTATTAAGAATCTGTGAGACCAATTTAATAAGCATAATTATGATACACACACATCAAAAGTATACTTGGCTACTTAATTTTATTTATAATATTTAATCTCTGCTATAATACTTTCATATTATTATTAATTATGACAGAGTATCTAGGTATTATATATTGTGCCAACCAAAATTTGGTAGTAGTATGTGATAGAATGTTAGGTATAAAAAAATATATACATTTTTTATTTTTAGTTACTTTTAATAAGTAAGGTATTAGCATAAAAGCATTAAAATCGGTTTCTATGACTGAAATATTAAAGCAAGAAATGCATTATTATTATTACAACATAAAATTGTAAATGAAATTTATTCATTTAAAATGCATATGTAAATATGTAAATGCATATGTAAATTATTAATGTTTCTTTATTCTATATATTTTATTTATTGCATTCATAAGTAGTAGGTTATAAACCATACACATGAATATTATATGTCTTACCTGTGTCTATTATTTTATTTATAAGATATATGTAATATTTTATTGGTATGAAATATATTAAGTATATATTTTCAATGCAAAATTGTGAGAATGTAATATAGATTGTTTTAGTTTGTGTTGACTTAAAAAAATAATATTTGTGTTTTGAAGTATAAATAATACTTTTATATGTAATGATTATAAAATATTATTTTTTATTTTTTATTATTATTTTTTTCCATGTGTCAATTGTTGATGTAAACAGGTTTTAAGCTTGGAGTGAATAACAAGAATTACCTTGGTTTTGATGATGAAAACAACATCAATTGTAAGAGATTATAAATAAGACTGAATGATTTGATTTCACTCTGTGATGTTCTGACTTTCATGGAAACAAATCTAAGTTCTGTGTATATATTTTTAAATTTATTTTGAAGGTATTTGATTGATAACCACAAAAATAATGGAGTAGTAAGGATTATATTTTTCCAGGAAACCGGAAAGGATGATGGAAAACTTGTTAAAAGAAGTAAAAAAAATATTTATAGCATTAAAATTTGGCTTGAATGAAAATGATTATCACATGTGAACAAAATGTTTTAATGAAATATAGAAGCTAACAACAAACTGATGTTTGTAAGAATTGTTGCCATCTGCAGATATAATTTTATAACACTGATGAAGCACTTTGATATAGGTTTTAAACCAGTTTATTTTTATGTCATATTGTCAAAAATGGAAACGGGAGCTGTTTATCTATGGTGTGATTATGATATTAAATATTCGCTAAACCGGGGATAAAATTCAATACTTCGAGAATATTGGAATTTAATAAATAGCATTGCTTGGGGTAACTCTTTATGATACTTTTAATTTGTTTGAATTAGGCAATGTCATTAAAATACAGCTTATGGGATATTGGAATTATTGCCTTTTTTGAAGTGCCATATAAGAGGACCGTGATCAGATCACTTTATTTATCAGATCACTTTATTTATGTATTTATCGGTATAATATTTATAAATATTATTGATTATGATATCTTAAGTCAATTAATTGTTTGCTTTGTATATATGAAAATAAAAAGAAATTAAATTTAGTTTAAATTTGTATTTATATTCAAAATTTTAATAATTAAAACATTAAAACATCAATTTAAAATATTATATGTTGATTTGTTGCTTGAAAATTACTTTTAGGTATATCTATTATAAAAAGTAAAAATTCGAAATAATTTTATTGTAACAATTACTCTCTGATATTTTATTTGGAAAATAAGTTAAATTAATAAACACAAATAAATTCTTACATTTTATATTAATTAATTACTTTATTATGAAAATTATAGAAGTGTTATTAATTTTCCTGTATTTTAAATAAAGCAGTGTGCTGCAACATTTTTGTTTAACATAAATTTTATATATCATATATTAAATATTATATAGGTGAATTTTTGATGTATAAACATCTATTTTATTAATATTAATTTATGCTGAAAATATTTTTCATGATATTTAATTTATAGTGTATATCAGAAACAGTTATTGTCTATTTATCAGTATTTTTATATACTTATTGTTAATAAATTTTAAATTCCTTGAAACAAATAAACGTTCTTTGGTTGTCATTCGATTAATAATGTAAACCTATTTTGATGGATTTACTCCATATAGCTTATAATAAATAATCATAAAATAGTCTAGGAGTTAAACGATTGGATTGGTAAATATGTATTATTACTATTATTTTCTTTATAGTAAATCCAGTGTGTTATCATTTGAGCATGTTATACAATTTTTATATAATAATAAACTAATAAATTTAGTGTAATAATTAATTAGAAAATCATCTTAATTATTTTAGCAGTTCTAGGTAATAATTATTTTTGACTAGAAAACGTACGCCTGAGCTACTTCTATAGTTTATAAAATACAAATATATTAATTATTTAGAGTAAATAAAGTCAATTATAATTGGATACTTGCATAATCTTTCTTAATTATTATTTATTGGATGTATGTTATAGTAACTTGGTATTTAGTTAGTTAAAATGGTAATCTTATAATATGATAAAATTGCTAATCTATACATTGAAATTAGTATCTGAATTCCATTAGATAGAATGATTTACTTTGTCTGGGATTTAGAAAACATTGGTATAGATTATAGACTTAATTTAAATATTAAGCTTTTAATGTTATCATTTGATTATAATACTGTATTAAAAATATTATACATATGAGAGTAATTATAATTTAATGTTTAATAACTTGGCTTTATTGATTTGAAGAATAATTTGTTGTGATTTGTTAATCATATTTGTATAAGTGTCAAATAAGAATCTTTCATTTATTTCATGTGGTTATGATTGGATATTGTAAATTGTAAGATTATTTCAGATATTGATTTTCATTTTATATTATAAGTTAGCGTAAGTGATGAGGTATAGTAGATGAATCGATCTTACGTATTGTATTTTATTGTAGTTTTATATTGCAGACAATTTATTCCGTTATAATTTAATGTCTTACATTTATTAAGTTTTAAAAAAATTGTATCTATTTTATTAAGGATAGATTAATGTGCATAAATATGTACGTTAATTAAGTCTTTTATCAATATTATTATTTTATCCCATTACAATTGGTTTATCCAGTAAGGGCACATTGCTATTTATGACACAGTTTTGCTTTGTTAGCTTTCTTTTTATTTTCATTTTCATTAGCATTATTTTCATTTTATTCAGTTTCCATTGGCAATCAACTAATGCGTTATACTTTACATTGTGTATTTTAAGTTGGAAGGTTATATTAAAATCTATTTCCTATCCTTATCATATTTTCATTATATATATATATAAGGGACTTGAACTCAGACTTTAAAACGCCCCACAGCTTTGCAATCCTTCTTTCTTATATAACTGATACACATGATCACATACATGTGAAAAAGATAAATGATCTCAAATATACATATTTCATGCTGAACCAACATTTGTTAGTTGGTCCAGATCACGATCTCCAACACATATATACAATCACTGCTCAGTTTATATTAAGATAGCAAATCTTCAAACTTTAGTGGACAAACTTCAATATTTGGTGGTCGAGAGGTCAGTGACAGCTGCTTTACAAGCAGTTGTCCCGGGTTAGCAGGTTCGCTTCCCAGCTGATGCTATGACACATGAGAAGAAAAAAACTTCAATATTCTCCACTCTCCAACTCTTCAGCCATCTATATCATTGAAAATCTGAGAATAAAATGCTCAAAGCCCTTGATGGTGCCAATATTATTATTATACTCATGTTAACCTTAAGTCAATATGACCCTTCACATATAGGATCTTAATATGTCCATCCCTTTTCTTTATTATTAAATGGACATATTAAGGTTTTATGTGTGAGGGGTCAGCTTGACTTAATGTCAACATGGGTATGACAATAATATTGGGATCTTCAAAAGCTTTGAGAATTTCATCCTCACATTTTCAAAGATATTGATGGATGATGAATTGGAGAGTGGTGAAGACTGAAGCTTGTCCATTAAAGTTTGAAAATTTGCTATCTTAATATAAACTAAGCAGTGATTGTATATATGTGTGGGAGAGTTGATGTGAACCAACTGATGAGTGTTGGCTCAGCATGAATTACATATATTGGAGATTATTTATCTTTTTCATATGTATGTGGTCATGTATATTAATTGTATAAGATGTATTGGATAGCTGTGGAGAGTATGAAAGTCTTAGTTCAAATCCCTTATAATTACATTAAGTTTAGTATAAAAATGACTTCCAAAAAAAGTGTCAAAATAGAAAATCAACATAAAGAACTATTTCACAACCTCCCCGGTTTCTCTGCCAAAAAAAAAAAAAAAAGACAAAGTAGAAAATCAAGTAAAGAACTATTTCACAATATAAAAATGCGACATATATTTTTAAACTATTATTTAACGTCATATGTTGCTGACGTTTTAACCTTCTGAAGAAAAAATATAGATAGATATATTTATAAATTGGTAGGCAGATAGACTAACAAACATATATGTAGAGAGATATAAAAAATAAGTAGTTGGGCTATTGAGTATACAAAGATAGATAGTTAAAGTGGATCGGTGAGAGGTAAATAAAGAGAGAGGTAATTGATCTCATAAATCCATATTATATATTTTAGACTATTTAATATCATGTAATGCTGAAATGGATGCAGAAATGAATTTGCTGCTAATTGAATGGAGACCCATTTGTTCCACTTTGACATTTAAAAGAAACTAAGCAGGGCAAATTTCATCCACTTTTGTCGTTATACTCTTATTATTGTGTGATTATTTACTGACTTTTTTCATTGAAACAAAAACAAACATGGCAGACTTTCTTTCCAGTTGCCTGCTAATTTTAAATTGAAACATCAGGTGAGTTTTCTTGATAACAAGATAGATATGTAGGTAAATTATCCTTATTTTAGGATATTTATAAATAATTTCAAAGAAAACTAAATTATAATCCTTATTCCCATGAGGCTTTAAAGTTGAACCACTAAACATCACATGATCACCATATCCTATGCTTGCTTATAACTGTTATTAAACAGGCAAACATACCGTAGTTCCACAAGCCAGAATCTAGTCTGGGGATATTGGATGAGTATGCACTAGATAGGGATTTTATGCACAAGCCATTTGGCATCCATTGATTACTCTGGCTTGCATTGAGTGGCACCATTGTATAGAGAGTTTTGCCTATTTTAATAAGACTTTAAAATTATTAGGTGAGGGTTCTTTTACATTGATGAACCAAGTTCCCATTTATTGATGACCCCTATTTGACTATCTGCAAATGCATATTTTGTCAAGTGAGAAAAGATTACATGGATTTGAAAAATAATGTTTAATATTAAGTGGAATATTGTTTGATTTTGTGAAGTAAGAAGAAAAATGAAAAAAAAAAACACTTTACTATAGTCGCTTATAGGTTCTATTGGAGCAAGATTCATCATAAATAAAAAATGGAAAACAACATTGTAATATTCATGAGATAATATAAACAAGAGTGACAAGATTAGTTATTCAACTGCATATATTTTACATTTATCATCCAATGAGTTCTTAATTGTGATGCATCAGTAGAGGATTTCTATATGGATATACAAAATGCTTTTAACCATATCAAACATTTTAAATTTTACATTTTAGACATTAATGCTAGAATTAGGAAGTAATTGAAAGATGAAAATGTAATGAATAAATTTAGTATAGTGACAAAAATGAGAGAGAACACAGAGTTGTGGAACTTGTAGATAAAGGAAAAAAAATAGATTAGAATATTTTAAATAAAAAACTTGTTAAATAAAAATGGATATGTAAATATCCAAATGAAGATGCAGTAAAACAGAATTATTTTTAAGTAGCAGAAAATATGAACTTCAAGATTGAAACGTATTTTATAAATTCAACAAAGAATAATCATCCATTAGCCAAGCATGTAATATGTGTTAATGCAAAATCCAAAACATTTCAATGAATTTATATTAGAACTTTCTCGTTATTTTAAAATATTGACAGACTTGCAAGATAATGCAAATGTAATTGAAATGAATAAGCAGACAACTAATACTCTAATAAGAAGTACATCAAATATAGATGGTGATAACAGAAGCAGAAATTTAGTAATAAACTTTCACCTGCATCAAAAACAAAATATAAAGAAAAGAAGGAATATAAAAATAAATGATCCACTAACAATAATAGAATTAAATAAGTACAAAGAAAGTTAATAAGAAAATAAAAAATATAACTGTAAATTAGCAAGGAAATATATAGTTGATAATAAAAGTTTCAAAATATAAAACAACATCTTAGTATTAGGAGAAAAAATATTGTATCTGATAAGAAGAAAACAATGGAAATCTTAATAAAAAACACACACACACACAAAGATATTTTTAAATTGAGTGGAAGAGATTTACATAGAATTATATAGTAGTAAAGAATAATAAAATAATGTGACCACTATAATTACTATATACCAATTGCTAAACATTTTAAATGGAGTGATGAGGCATGTGATTAAGTCTATAAGAAAAAAGAGAAAAGTTTCTGAAAATAATACAATTATATTGGTATCTTTAATTGAAACAGATGAAGAGATAGAGAAATTGTTGAAAAAACTATATACCAATTCTAAATGATAAAGATGTACCAGATAATAGAATGAATGTAGTGGTAATATTGATATTTAAGAAAGGTTATAAAGAAAATATAAGGAATTACATATCTATCAGTCATTTACCAGTTTTATACAAAATTTAATCTAGATAATTACAATTCATTTCCAGCAAACATCGAATTCTTACTAATCAAAAGAAAAAGTTGAATTTAAAAATGTTTTTATTACAGTGGATTTTATTCAAGTGTAGAGAGAAGTTATAGAAAAGTCCAATAAATGTGAGTTGTCATTATACTTTGGATTTGTAGTTATGAAAATCATTTGATTCTATAAGCAATTCTATGTGATTAAATTAACATTGAATCTTCAATATATAAATCCAGGATGATATATTCTGATGAATATTGATCAAAATATAGTAGAGTACAAGATGATACTACAGAGATTACTAGTAAAAAAGATATATATCAGAGTTATTCTATACTTCCAAAACTTTTACAGCAGTTTGGAAACTTAGCAAGGAAAAGCACATGAAAGTTATATAAGTCATCTCGATTTTGGATATGATGTGGTTGTTTTTGCACATAATGCTTCCAAGCTTCAGGAAATGTTGCAAAAGTTATCAGATGGAAGTAAAACTACAGGTATATATTAAAAAGGCTAAAATAATTTTCAAACGATTTTTTCAGGAAAAGAAAACTATAATCAATAATCATGAATTAGAAGAAGTTAACAACAACAAATATCGTGGACAGATTATTAACATTAACATAGATAGAAACATAATCTATGAAAATAATCATAAACATAAATTTGAATGGAGTGTGTTTGGTAGAAATAACAACATTCAAAAACATATGCCCATGTCTTTGAAAAAAGGGTTTTAAATATATATATTAACCAGTTATAGATCTGAGACATGGACACTTAGCTGAAAAGTAATAGAGAGAGATAGACTGTTTAAAGAAATACTGGGAGATGTATGTTAAGAGTTACAAAAAGAGAGTAAGAAAACAAAAAAATAGATATCACTGACACCATTAAAAGAAAAGATGGAAATAGAAACAGGGTTGGATTGCAAGAAAGGTTAATAGATGTATTATTGAAAATTGTAATTAAATCCCAAGAGATTGTAAAAGACTTAGAAAGAGATTGCATTTGAGATGAATAGAAAGTTTGTTAATGTATTATGAAGAGACATTTATCCTTAGGTGTATTAATAGAAGTTGACAATGATAATAAAACCTTTTCATCAGATTAAAAAATCATAAGCAATATGAATTGGTGAGATGAGGTTGCACATATGCACTTTAAAACAAGTGTCTTAATCTTTTTAAAATAGCAGTTAGTATAAAACATTTGTGAATATAAATCAGGCTGCATCACTTTAAAAACATATTTATCAGTATTGAATTAACCCTTTTCCCACCTCCTACGAAGCTCCTCGTCGACATCTGATGTCACTCTAACTCTGCCAGTTCTTATGCTAAAAAATTCGTTTGATAGGTTTTGAATAGGTTTTTAAAAGTTCTGTAAGATGGTGCCCTCTTCCGAATTATTTTACAAGTAAAAAATAAAAAAAATGCATTTAAACCTAAACAAAGAAAGAACATTACTTGTGATTGGTTCTTAGCATGCTCTCAGCCGAAAAAGACATTCTGATTGGCTGGAAAGAACAAAGAAACCGCCTGATCAAAGAAAATAAAGAAAAACGCTGAGATTTTCATTTTGAATGTAATTTAAGTATTAAAAAAATATAATTTCAGAAATTAAACTAGTTTTTTAAAAAATATACTAAAAAAACAAAATTATTTTCGAAAAATATTGAAGATTTTAGTAAAAATATTAAAGAAATATTTAAAAGAAATATTTACTTTTCTATAACGTAAAAGTCGACCTTTTTGTTTATATTATAGCTTTTATGTTGCCGAAATTGAATATTTTAGAATAAATAAATAGCAATTTATTTTTGAAAGAACTTTCGTTCTCTTCATAACCTGAAAAATTAGTAATATACTTTTTATAAACATATCTGAGTTGAATTTAATATTATAGGCGAATATGTTTTAACAATAGGCTTTGTCTTCAGTTTGTGAGTTGGCCAATTAAAAGATTTGATTTTTACCTCATACAACCAATAATATAATTAGCGGTTAAAAGGTTAATACAAAATATGCAAACATAAATATTTCATAAACACTATATTTAATATAAAGTTTATTAAAATTATTTTAAAAAAGTAATACAATTTTTATATAACAAAAAAATAATAATAATATGAACTCTGATATTGAACATCTTTTCAGTTTGGCCTATCTTCTATTTCCAAGAAGGTACTTAGTTATTAACTTGTGCAATTTAGCACAGTTTAATAAAGTGTCAAAATTTGGAGAGGAAGATCCTTAAATCAATTTCTCCAGTGATTCTACATTACTTTCAATTTGTGAACTCTGGAGCATAAAAGCCATTTTTTACACTATTTCTTCTTTTGTCCTATAAAAATTAAAACATATTTTCATTGCTTAATAATGAAACTGCATAATGAAAAGCCAGATTTTTATACTCAGACTTATGTTTTAATCATTATTTTTTTGATGATAATTAAGAAAACAGGAATTTATACAATCGATTCTTGATCTAATTATATGGCTTAGGATTTTTTATTGGTATTGTGGTAATGATTAATTATTCAGAGTTCATATAATTGATGATTGAAATATGGCACCTTTATATTTTCATATTTATCATGTCTCTTTAAATTTTCCTTAACTTCATACATTAATTTTCTTGAAGAAGATCTAACTACTTCAGCTTCACCTATTCATATATAAAAGTAGGTTGAAGTAAAGAAGGTTTCCCTCTTTTCTTCTGAGCGTAAGCTTGTGGCTAAGACTTGTAGAGGTCCCTACCTTCGAATTTTTCAGACGCTTATTTATAAGGTTACAGCTTTAGTAAATATAACTTAATATAATAATGTGCGTTTAATAAAATTTATAATTGAAGAAGAATAATAAAATGTTTCAAAATTATTGACAGTGAATTTATTAAGAAATAATATAAACAACACTTTACATACTTTAACTTTAATAAAAAGTTCAAGTACTAAATGTGACAAAGGTCTCGACCTCCACAAACTATCACTATCACATTAATCACTTTTCAAGTATATAAATTACCCACGATATACACACATGAATTTTTTTTGTGGTTTATTAGAATTATCACAATATTTTATCATTTATGGGGGGAAATTAAAAAAATAATTGTGGAGAAAGGAAATATTTTAAATTATTAATTTCCATTGATAAGTGAATCTATAAAAATTAATTCGAAATATATAAAAATTTCAACAAATGTTATTATACGTGGTTTTGGTGAGGTTGGTAGAGGGTTGGGATTGAAAGAGTCGGTGAGCCATTCTGGTGCTCAAACTTCTTAACTCATAAGCGATAAAGCCATAGTGTTTTTATTTTAATGCTGATTTAAAAATGAAGTAAACAAGTATTACAAAATAATCTTAAATGGCCATATAGAAATTATAGAAAGATACCTTTGTTTTCGATTTGCCAATGTATGCTTTGAAGAATTAAAAAACCATAATATAATGTGACTTTCGTGACAAAAGTTGAAATTGCAATACTCTTAAAAACACTTGGTTCAACTTTATTTTACATTAATTATTGTAAAAGAATTATTTATTCCAATAAGATGTATTGTTTACAAAAAGAGTTAACATCTATCTATTCTATTTTATCTTCGTAGTCAACCGAAACTTATCCAACTATGATAATTTCTTTCGTGATTTAATTATATGGTTAACAATGTATTCTTTAAATGCTTTCTCATTGTAGTATTATTTCCTGTTTGCTTCCTTCTATTTTTTTTTATAAATTTAATTGATTAATTCATTTTTATATTTCTTGACAATTATTCTGTCATTGTGGTGACTGATTCTTTCCTTTTTATAAATGAGAACTAATTTGAAAAGGTTTAACATTGATTAAATAGTTATTATGTATCATAAACAGTAATAATTTGTTTTGACAAGTACCAAACCTGATTTTTTATTATTGTCGCCTGAAGGCATTATGCAAATTTTGTTGTTAAATGTTCGTGTCCGCCGATAGATGGAGGAACTAGATGGCGACAAACATTTTATTTTTTAAATAAGTAATAATAGAAACAATATCTTAATTTATAACTTTGTAATGATATAGAATATTTTGATTAATTTTAAATAAATCTACCCTAAAAATATTAGAACTTTTTTTTAAAATTTTAGTTTCAATAGGCTTTATTGGTTTATAAATGTACAAAAAAAAAAAAAAGAAGAAGGAAAAAAAAGAAAGAAAAAGGAAAATAACAATTTTTGATCAGGGCTTACCATAACCAAGAAATACATGTGAATGTTATATATGTCAATCGTTCGGTTTAAAAATTGATCAGTTAGACTAGATAACAGATTACTGAATCCAAGGCATAACGCATGATCATTATTATGGCTAGAGTGTTACTGCTTGCCACTATTTTTAACATATTTTTTTTTTGCCTAAAATAGTTAGAGCTATATAATAAACTCTAATCACTCATTATCTACTATTATTTGAAATATTAAAAATTTTTAATAATTTTTATTAATCATTCATTAAAAATAAAGATTAACCACTTAATGAATAATAATATTTCTAGAGAGTAATTTTCCCGACACCATTTTCACACAAGATAGGGACTGGTTTCTACCTGCTTTTAATATTTTGTGGAGAGGGGTAATCACAAACATATGACCAAAAATATATATATAAATGATGTATTATATTCAAGATGCACATTTCATGCTGAACTAAGACTCATCAATTGGCTCAGATCACAATCTTTTACACATATCTTTATCATGGTTTAGTATATATAGAGTCACTTACTACAATTTAATTGTTAAGTGTCAAATTTCCTACCCTCACAACTTTGACACAAACCATTAAATGAAAATATATTAATATTTTTTATAAGTCATTCATTATAATAGAGATATAATATTTCTGTAGTGTAATTTTCATACCACCACTTTCACACAAGATAGAGATTGGATTCTATCCACTTTTAATACATTGTGAAAAAGTTTAATCATAAACATATACTCAAATATATGGGGGGGGGGGTGCATAATCTGTAGTTTAATGAATCGTCATAAAAATTTATTAATATACTTCAATGAAATAGTTTGTATCAATGTTGTGAAGATAGTAAGTTTGATACATTTTTTTCACATATCTTTGAGCATATGTTTATAAATACATCCCTCCATGAAGTATTAAAAGTCGCTATATTGTGTGAGAGTGATGTAGTGAAAACTATGCTATAGAAATGTTATTCATTAAAAATATTAGTATTCATTTTATAGTTATCAATTATAAGTCTCCAGGAAGTAAATAAATGATTCCATCTATTTCAACTAATTTATTTAGCATTATCAATTTCAAAATTTATAAATTCACTGCATCATGAAACTAAACACATGTTTAATTCAGGTTTTCTGATCCAAAGCTTTTTTTTTTTATCTTTGTTCTAGATCTTTACATTATTTGATATTTAGTTTAAGATTTCAGTTGTTAATTTTTTTTAATGATCTGTTCAACGTAAAAGGAATACAGTCACTCATTTTTAATGCACTTTGTGACTAATACAATGGAGAAGTAATAAGCTAATTGAATATTTATTATGAAGAAAATAAAGATAATATTGTATCTAGATTTTTTTTCTTTGTTGTTTTATATATTTTACTTTATGTATACTAAAAATTATATATTATAAATCCCTTTTTTCTAATTTTGCATAGGAACCCCAAAAGGTTAGTTGTACCAACTGGATAAGGAGCTAAAGATCTCTCAATATAAACTGAACTCTGTGGGTGTGTATTATATATGACCTTTGAGAAGATATTATCTTGATATATTATTTTTTTCAGTATTATCAGTGATATCTGTACTATAATTCTTTTTTGATAGTACACCAAATATTTCCTAAACTTTTCTGTGTGTCTAAATCTTCTGAATTACTCTTTTATTAAGTATCCAAGTCTCAGAAATTACTAAGCACTGACAAAACACATCTATTACTACTTTTTCTCTCTTTTATGGATATAACTTCTAGTTGAGTTTATGTTTTCTATCAGTTATTCTCATGACTGGTTTTACTTTTTGTAATTGACAATTAATTTGCAGACTTTTAACATTTAACACTAATTTAATATTAATTAGGCATAATAAGCATTTGAATTTATTCATACACAAAATCGGATTTCTTTTATTGAGCCTTTAAGCAATAACATTTTTATTTCTAATTTCCATGTTCAAAGAGACGATATCATAATCAGTTAATTACTACCATGCTTTATTGTAATTTATTATTTGATAATGAGTAAACATTATGGTTAAATATTATTAATTTCTATTTTACATCATTACAAGAAAAATGCAATTATTCCAAAAAACTCTGATTATTTTAAAATAAATTCTAAATAATAATATTTTTATAAAGCGCAGTCGATATTGAAATAAATGAGAGAGTGCAAATCTCTCAAGCGCTTATGACTACAACCAGCCAATCAAATCTTAGGCACTGGGACAGAGAATTTTAATAAGAAAAGAGCAGTTCCACTCTCTTCTTTACTTGTCTTAATATATATCCAAGCCAGTCCAAAGTACCTATATTTGAAAGCATGAATCTTAAATATCATCACACATAATTATCTACTGCACTTTATAAAAATATTATTATTTACATATATTTCTGCAAATTTATAACATCGAAAAACTAATTTGATTTCAGATAATTAAGTGTGATGATATTTAAGATTCATGCTTTCAAATATAAGTACTTTGGACTGGCTTGGATATATATTAAGACAAGTAAAGAAGAGAGTGGAACTGCTCTTTTCTTATTAAAATTCTCTGTCCCAGTGCTTAAGATTTGATTGGCTGGTTGTAGTCATAAGCACTTGAGAGATTTGCACTCTCTCATTTATTTCAATAAATTCTAAAACAATTTTACTTTAATGAATATATAAATTCATGGTTAAAGATAGATGGAATCAATAGACATAGTCAGTGGGATACTATAACTAATTAATAATTTCTAATTATTGTCATTGTTAGCTTGCTATTTTACTAGGTATTTCCTTTAGTATATTTTATTTAAAGCTACATCATAAATCTTAAGAATCTCTTTATAATACTATTTATTACCTTAATTGTTAAATAATTAGAAAATGTTAAAAATGATTAAATTAGACAGTTGTTTTAAATGAAATAAATTGTGGTTATGATATTTTCTCATTTTATTGTTATATATATTGTGACATATATATAATAAATGTAAAATACAATGCACCTGGGTTTCGTTTTATGCGGATTATTTTAATGCGATTTTGAAGTTATGCGATTCATGTTTCTTCTTAATATCTTTCATATTTCACTATATTTATTAGATATTAAGAAATTTAAATTATTAATAACTTATTTTGACTTGAAATACTTTTTTTTTCCAAAAATATAATGTTACATTAGCAGCTAACGTGAATATGGCCTGAAGCTGTATGTAAATAACCTATTTATACTAATGAGTAAATAATAATAATAGATTTATACTTAACATATAAAAATATCACAATAAATATTCAAAAAATTTAAACTTTTAAACTGTATTTTGTTATATATAACAGAAATAAATAATCTTTTAGATTTTTAAAATAAAAAACGAAGATTTTATAAACTGAAAATAATCTTTCTAATAATAATGTATAATCTTTTTGTTTTGATTGTGACACCATTTTTTTTAATATAGAAACAGAAAACCATTAACACAGCACAAGACTAAAAGTGATGCTAGTTGTACATCACATCATGAATAAAAGTAAAGTGGCTAACAGCTTTCTCTGGGCATAATTGCTGAGAGATTCTTGATTTCATTTAAAGAGAAGACACAATACATCACATCACATCGAATCTGATTTCTTATCAGTTTACAAATGAACGCTAGTGGTAATAATTAAAATATGCATGAAAAATGTAAAATTAAAAGCTGTAGTTAATAAAAAAAGTTAAAAAAAAGTTTGTCTTGTATTATTTTTTTTCAAATATTTAAAATTTTTTATTAGTCATACTTTATTTGCTTATTTTTTTAATGTGAATTTTAAAGTATTTTTTCCTTGTTGCTTTGCTTTTATGCAAATTCAGAAAAATACAGAACCTATCCCCCATTTTTCAAGGTAAATTAAGTCTAATTTTGTGTGATTTTTTTTAATGTGGGTTTTCTGTGGAACCTATCTACTGCATAAAACGAGACCCAGGTGTACTCATTATAAAAAATATTATATATATATTAAAAAAAATTTAATGGTAAATACAATATTATAGTTTAAATTCTTTTGTAGCTTTCGATTCTGTGGTAATCCTCATCAGCTTTAAATGAATTTCAAATTTTTTAAACTTAATGTTACATATATTTCCATAAACTGTGTATGGCTGTATTTGCAACTTGCCTATTAATAACATCATCCTTATATTTATCAATCAAAATTGCCTCTTTAATTTTACTCTTTTTATGATTTCTTTCTTCCATTAATATTCTTATTTCATTACTATTAAATGTAAACCTATAATTACAAGTTATTTCATGGTCAAATAATACTGAAGCTGTATTAAATTGACTATTTACATTATTTTTAATTCAATTATATAATAATTGATGCTCCTTCAATCTTTTTTTCACAGAACATCTCAATTCACCGATATATAATTTCTGACATCCACATGAAATCTGAATAATTATATTACTACTTTGTAATTTAGGAATTAAACTCTTAGAATTATTAATCAATCGATTAACATTCAGAGGAACACAAAATGAAATATTATACTTTTTTTTAAATACATTCTTAATTATTTTAGATTGCATATTATTTATAAATGGCATAGATATCCATATTTTATTATCTAAAGTAACACTGAAAACTCTCTTCTTATTATTAAATAAATTTACTGTACACAAGATTTGCTAATGAACTTTTAAAGGTTGGTTATGATAAAACCAAATCTTGCATACAGTAAATTCATTTAATAATAAAAAGAGAGTTTGCAGTGTTACTTAAGATAATAAAAAATGGATATCTATGCCATTTATAAATAACATGGAATCTAAATTAATTAAGAATATATTTAAAGAAAAGTATAATATTTCATTTTGTGTTCCTCCGAATGTTAATCGATTGAGTAATAATTCTAAGAGTTTAATTCCTAAATTGCAAAGAAGTAATATAATTTATCAGATTTCATGTGGATGTCAGAAATTATATATCGGTGAATCGAGATGTTCTGTGGAAAAAAGATTGAAGGAGCATCAATTATTATATAATCAAATTAAAAATAATGTAAATAGTCAATTTAATACAGCTTCAGTATTCTTTGACCATGAAAAAAATTGTAATGATAGGTTTACATTTAATAGTAATGAAATAAGAATATTAATGTAAGAAAGAAATCATAAAAAGAGGAAAATTAAAGAGGTAATTTTGATTGATAAATATAAGGATGATTTTATTAATGGGCAAATTGCAAATATTGCCATATACAGCTTATGGAAATATATGTAACATTAAGTTTAAAAAATTTGAAATTCAGCTAAAGCTGACGAGGATTACCACATAATCAAAAGTGCTACAAAAGAATTTGAACTATATATATATATATATATATATATATATATCATATATCTAATGTATGTAATTATTTATATATATATATATATATATATATATATATATATATATAGTACAACAAGAGTGTTGGCATTTGATAATATTTAAAAGGTAAAAAATTTAGAAATAATCAATAAACATTATTTAGTTTTTTTTGTTAGTGTAATTTACTTTTATATGCTGTTCATTTGCGTCTTTCATATTAGCTATTTAATTAAAATAAAGTAAAAATTGGAAGGAATGAAAATACATGTAGATTGTTAATCCAGATAAAGAAAAAAAAGATATTTTAAATGCAAGTGATTACAATAAGTAATATTCTTTTACTAATAATTAAAGATGGCACTGAAGGATTTTATAGAAGAAAAAAAACTTTGTAGCTAAAAAGCAAAATGTAATGTACAAGATTATCAACTTGTATTATGATAAGAAAATAAAAAATGAAAATATATGCACAAAAATCTCAAAACTAAGTGATATAAAAGAAGCAAATTATTTCAAAGCAGGGTCTTTTTGCTGGTGGTTTTCTTGAGTCCTGAATGGAATGAGAAAACAAGAGGAGTGAATTGTAGTTTCTTGTTCTCACAACCACAATAAAATGACTCCATCCAGGATACCCATATGTAGCACACATTTGTCATGCATGAGTAAAAACCAGAGTGTTTGCTGACACTTTCTCTTACAAAAAGATCACCTAAAAGCTTTTAGTCTAGCCTTATCTTACTATGGACCAGAAATGTGAAACTGTCACCAGAATGGAACCAAAATAAACTATTATGTAACCCTTTGTAAAAAGTCCATGCATGGTACAATAATTAATGATCAATATAAACCCAAGGAAGTTATCAGTAAGATACAAGTTATACAATAACTCGTGTCTGATTAAATATGTTCACAAACTAAACCCTAACTAGAAGCTCCCAATACATATAAAGAGACATTTGCTAGTTTATTCTCCAATGAACTGTTTGAAATAATTGATTACCACTGTTATCTGAATACATGTGTGTATGCTTCTTCCATTTTTATTAATAATTCATAATTATCATCTAATATTTTAGTTAGTCTGTTTTAATAAAAATATTTATCATTAATATAACACTTTAATTGTATGTTCTTAATTTTAGTTTGTTAGATGTTATTAAAGAAATGTTTTGAGAAATGTATAAATTACCTATGCCAACATGTTCATTTAATAGTCGAACACCAGAGAAAATTCATATAAAAAATTAAGTGACAAAGAAGAAAATTTTCTAGAATATTACATTTAGTTATTTGTTTTAAAGCAATGGGATGTGATGAAAATCAGTGGGTCTACAGATCCTGGCACTCTTTTAAGCAAATAAAAAACTGATTCCACCAGCAATTAAAATCTGCATAAAATATTAGGTCAGTTAATCAGGAAAGATAACTGCGTGTTAGATATATCTGAATACACACTTGAATGGAATAAATCTTAATTAATGCATGCAACTAATTTATCGGTAAATGTTACAATAGTGGCCCAAATGTGAGGCCTCAAAACCCAGAATCAGAGAATAAATGCGAGATTACACGTGGAAAAAAAAAGTTATTGTGTGAGATTTAATTTTTTTTTTTTTTAAATGAAATAGTAGTGCAGGATTTAGATAATAATAAATTGTATTATAACTTTAAACCAGATTATCCAATAATAAAAAAATATTTATATGTCTAGAGAAAGAAAGATATGGGTAATACCAATAATAAAAAAAGGGAAAAATAATTATAAGTCTGTAGTGGTTTAGTTGGTTCATATCAAGATTAGGGAAATCAATAGTCCTATCTCCATGCACACCAATGGGTACAGCAGGGTTCCTAAATTGGGAAGTGGACTGAATCCCTTTGGAGCAGATAAATCTCAAATAATGGTTGAGCAATGCTTCAAAATGGGTAGGCTTAGATTTTTCATTAAGTTTACTCTGGTAGATTTTGTATGTATACAATGAGAGTGGAAACGTTCCTATCACATGTGCTGTAGTAAATCGGAGAATATATGCTTAATAACCATGTACTTACTTTCAATTAATGGACCATCTAGATTCCGTATTATCTTGATTGAATTCAGCATCCATTGCTATAGACCAATATATATATATATATATATATATGCCAAAATAAAACAGTCAATAGCAGAAACAGATCAGTAGATAATAATGTTTAGTGAATCTGATTGCTTCTATTACAGAAGGGTGTGTGGTTATAAATTGGTAAACCATTTGAAAGTAAATTTAGTCAACAGCAAGTAACTGTCAGAACTGAATTCAAAACACCCATTGTCCACTATATTGTTAAAGCAGTCAGGCAACTTTATATTGAACTGGAAGCTGTTAGATATTAAACTTGATATGAGATAAGTAGTCACAGTATATCTGGAAGTGTTACTATTCTACACATGCAAGTTGGAAATGTTAAGCATTCCAAGAGAGGCTGGAGTATATTGATACTTGCATGGAAACTAGTTGTCATACCTATTCCAATGTCTATCAGGTAATGATTGTACTAATTATAAATGTAGGGTGTATATAAGCAATAATAACCATTTAATTGTACTTACATGAATATGTGTTTATAATAATCATATATCAATCATATATAAACACAACAGCATTGATGCAGTCACAACTGGATCTTATACTAGAGTGTTGTTTAGATCCTTGTCATTAATTACAAAAAATTGAAGCAAACGTTATTAGTGCATCAATAAAAGTTAAAAAATCAAATATGAGTAGTTTCTCCTTTGTTTCATGGCAGAAAAATCAATCAAAATGGTTCAAATCAGCTCATTAGAAGGGTTTAATCCAAACTATCTGGAAATTTGGTCAACTTACATAGATCAAATGCTATTCTATTTGCAAAGTTAACACCATTGTAAAGCCTAAATTTGAATTAACAACATTTATAAAGATCTGTGGTGTTCAGATATATAAAATTTTACCAATCAAAAGTGACTCCATTGCTTTTGATTGAGATTTATGTTGACAAAGCATTATTTCTACAAACAGCATTTTTTGTACAAACCCCTAATGATAATGCACAGAATATCACTTCAATCTCTGAACACAAGGGGAGGGTGAGAAAGCAAGAAATGTTGCTGATAAATCTCAGGAAGCTTGCATTTAGCTTGGAGTTCTGGGATTTCTGAAACAAATTGCTAAGAGATCATTTATTTGCAGATGCATTATCACAGACTCAGGATCAAATTGTTACTGAATTCAAATCCTATTTTTAATTACATAGTCAAGCAACTCTGGCTCAATCCATAATTATACAGATCACCCTTTTTAAATAAAAGTAATCTCAGCATTAAAGCTGTAGATAAGAAAACCAAACTATCTAAAAACTTTTCTGATCATAATGAGCTTAATGTATCTACTAATAATAATATTGTGATAGTTTGTTATAGATATGATAAACCAACACATGCTCATACTGAATGTCTACATTGGAATATAATGTATACATCTTGTAATGAGTAAAATAACAGAAATATATGGGTCTGCACAGTATCCATCCAGACTATCAAGCAAGCATTTGAAAAAGTTGAGTAAAACATGCAAAAAATGACTTTTATCATTGTCTGTCTAACCTGGACACACAATGATATCACAGCTTCATTCAACAGCAGATAAAGTAGCCTATGGGCCTTCCCATAAGTGGAATCATTTCTAGGATCTTTCTTAACAAGTTTGACAAAATGATTTTACCTAAGTACCTTACATTGAATCCTGTAGTGCTGTAACTACCATCCATTGATGATGCCCTCATTTGTACTTTGAATTTTTTCATCATTCAAATCCAGCAGGATCTCACACATGCTTCATCATTGAAATGGACTTATGAAAATGGAGACAACTATAAAGCATCAAATTTTTTGATTTGTATATTTAGTGATATGTGGGCCCACTCAACTAGAAAATTCTCATGAAATCTCACCATGTATGTGTTTTATACATCTGAAATCTGTTATACCAACAGTGCACAAACTTTCAGGGCTTAAAGCATTCTTATGCAGAAATTTTTATCTTTGTAAATGTGAATCTGATCATAAAAACAATATTGACACATACCTATGCATTATTCAATTTAAATTTTCATCTCTCATTCACTTTTATTATAAAATTTGATACCCATCTCCAACAACCAATGGTAAATCATGGCTGCCTCTTCCCTACATACCCAAAATCACTCATGTGTTTCATCAAATTATTTCTCCCAACCATTCAGTTGAACTCTGCACCCCTACCCCTTGGTACTGGTTAATCAATAATTCAAATGATAAACTACCACCAGATCTTTATTCTCAGATTTTATATAAAATTAGATGCTAAGATTCTTTGTGCCTATCTATTTACTATAATGAATCTCAGGATAACCTGTCCATGTGAATAACTCAGCATAAATATATGTATAACCAGACAAAAACATTAGAAGTTAAATCTGTTTTTTTTTTTGTGCATTTTACTAATTCTGGCTATCAATTTGAGGCCACATGTTTTAGCATTGTTTGCTTGGAATGCAATGTCTCTAAAAAAAGGTCATGATGACTTGGCACATTTTCAAAAATAATTATGTCATAAATAGTAAAGGTTCCTGCATTCCCCTTTCCAAAAAGTAGCTATCTCTAACTAATTAATGCATATGTTAATTTTTTAATCTTTAAACTGAGTCTTATCCCCTTACCCTGTTACAAGCATTGCTGTTTATAATGATTATCAGTGAAAAGCATTCTAAACACTGCAGTATTATTACCGTCAATAAAGCTTAGGGCAATAAAATGTTTGTATATATATATATTGTTACATATAAAAGAAGCTTGCTTTAAAATGAAAAAAATAGGAAGAATCCATTCCAAATAGGTAGAAGGGCAATATTAAATCAAATAAAACGAATGTCTGTATAAATAAGGTGAGAGTCTTGATTCAGACTTTAAACATATGCTAATAAGAATAAAACTGGATATTGTGTCTGCAGAGTACATTATATCAAAAAGCATGGACTATCATTACATCCTAGCAGGAGAATGATTACAGATTAACAAGGGAATCAAATATTACTCTTAAGTCAAACAAGAGTTAAATGTATTGCACTTAGTAAAACAATTCATTTCCCTTGTGTGTCAACTGGCAAGCATAGTGCTATGACTAGTTTAATCACTTGGTCTTTACAGTGATTAAAGTAAACCAGCAGAAAATCAGAAAAAAATTAACAAATATTTATCCAAACATATTTAATAATAAACTGGACTTGAACTCTAGGAAAAACATGTTGGTCTTTAAACCTAGTCAGCATGGTCATAAAACAAAAGTGCTGCTTAAGTCCTAGGTTATATTTTCAAAGGAATCACAAATAAGTTTGATCAAATTAGCCACAAGGCCCCTATAAACTTAAACTATAAGACATTATTTAGCAGTAAAATGTTATCATCTAGAGTGAAGAGTCTACAAGATTCAGATACACTAGAACTGATAAGAAAGGCACCTGACCTATAAATGAACCCACCACATCTATAAATGAAGATACTAATCTGGTGATAAAATCATCATGTATATTAATAAAGTCACTGAACCTGATAATAATGTAATGTGGTAAAGGTGTTCATCCATGAATTTCAGTGAATATATTCTCCCAAATTAATTTTAATCAATGAAATGCAATTTTATGGCTCAACATACATTCAACTAATGTATTTGTCCATATTCAATCTTATGTTAATATATGCAGAGATAAAATATTGCCAATGGCAGAAAAAAGGTCTATAGATGATGATGCTCAGTAAATCCAATTGCTCTCATTATGAGAGAGCTCTGGCTATAAATTGGCAGGTCATTTTGAGGCAATAATCAGATAACAAATAATTGTCAGAACTAAAAAGTAGTTCTTAAGTCCACTATATTGTTAAAGTAGTAAGGCAAGTTCACATTGAACTGGATACTGCTAGACATTCATAATAAAAAATTAATCATAAAAATATACAAGCATTGATTATTATTAATGCCTTTAGATAAAAAATATATTTTGTTATGATTTCTACCCAAGGAGATAAGTAAAAGAACTAGACTTCTACAATCAAGTTTTATTTTTAAAAATGAAATTATATAAATACTAAAATAAAATATATAGATAATTTGCAACATAAGAAAAAAATGGAATTACTGATACACATTCTAATATATATATATATTGTAACGGTATATGCCGTTACATTAATTTAAAATTAGAATAAAAATGGTTTTAAGTTCGTAAATAAAAAAACTAAAAGCTAAAATTAAAGAATTGTTCAATGTATGTATATATATTCACACAGATGCAAAACTTTAAAAATTATTTTCTTTTTAAAAAAAAAATATTTGAACGTACTTTTTTTATAAAAAAGTACAAGATCTAAAGATAAAATATTTTTGTAAATGGAAATGATGTGTTTATTAATTATCGAAAAGCAAGCTAGCCCTTGGGGATCTTATATAAAAAAGTCAGATGAAATATAGATAAGAGAACAAAAATAAATTAGATGTCCAATAGAAGCAGCAATGAAGGCTCAGACCATAATTGGAACAGGAAACTATTGTTCAGTGAATCCCGACGATCGGTATAAAAGGAAAAATATTGAAATTAAGAACAGTTCCAGCTTGATTTTGTGAGAAGGGCAATAAGACGCACTTGTCACTCTCTCTCACTTATTTGAAATGAAATGACTGTAATACCAGGATTGAACCAACTAAGGCTACCCTTTGATAGAGTCATCTTCAAATAAAGACTTTGTGGGAATTGACACCAGGAACCAGGAGCTCTTCTACTGTAAGATATAAAAGGAAAAATTTTACTATAAGTAATTAAGAACTTTAAAGATGTAACAAGCTAAACCTAATTTTTTTTAATGAACTTTTATCTGACTTAAGTTTTCAAATTAATTATTAATGTTTAATTTTTTATACATTTGAGTTTGCTAAAAATCATTTCCATTTTTATTTTTTATTTTTATTAATATTGTATAAATTATTTAAATGCATTAAATTTAAATTGGGTATAGATGCTTGCATGGATTCGTTAACGTTTAATTATGTTTTTGTTTTCATATTTGATTAGAATATATAGACATTCGATAAATAATGATACCGTATGGTGAGTATCTAAAATGTATTTATTTGGATGTCTTTTGAGTTATTGGTGTCAATGCGGCATCTTATGATGAATGCCATTGGGTTCTTGTAAATTTCCCTCTGCAGTTCCATCAATGTCTTTATATTTTGATCATTTATGTTTATTTTGAAATGTTTTAACCATGTAATCTATGTAGCCAATCTATACTCAACATTAAAAAAACCAACCTTTATAAAATTCATCTGTGCGAAATTATATAAATGTTAAAATTAAGTCGGGCATTAATCGCAATATAGATTTGTAAAGTTATATTAATTAATTAAGGGAGGGTTAATCTTGGGTTATTTGTTTCATAGTTGGATTGGGTCAATGGATTGGATATATCGGTGTAATTAGTAAATGTAATATGAGGTCCGCCACTTGCAGGATCGCATTATATGCCGCACACTCCCTTTTCGTCTTAGGAAGGGGATAGTAAGACAGAAAACGCAGTCCCTTCCTATGGAGTTTTTTTTGTTCTTCTTGTCAGACAGATGTAGCATTCCTGTCTGGATGAGAATCAATGTCTTCTCTAACCATACTGTTCAGGTGTACATTCCCGACTGTATGATATTTGTGCTGTCATAATCATGTTGCATTGAATACATTGATGTGATGTTAGTTTAACTGCGAACTTTTGGCCTAAGGTTAGAATATTTTCTTTTCAAATGCAATCTATGTAGTTTATTCATACTTGATAATCTTAAAAAAATATTATTAAATTCATCTGTGAGGATGGTTTAAAATTTTAAAATAATAATTTAAATTAAAAGTTAATATTGAAATCTAAAATAATAAATGTTATTCCTCAAATTTTAAATATTATATATGTGTGTTAATAAATGTTTGTGTATTAATTACTGGCAGTGGCTTTTATTTTTTTATCTTTAAGATACAGATTAAAATAAGATATATATATATTATTTCTGCATCTCCACTGAGCTAGTGACTGGGGCTAATGGTCTAAATGTAAAATAAATTCTTTCTTAACTTATGTATCTGCCTACTCTATAAATTTTCCAGGTTCAAATGCCTGGTGGCACCTTGTACTGCAGATACAGTAAGACGCCATTCTTTATTGGACTGTTATACTATATATATATATATATATAGTAGCCTTTCTATTTGGTACAGTATTACATGGTTGTTGTTAATGGTTAATTTCGGATAAAATATTAAATTTTATATAAATGACTAATAAGAAACATTATTTACTTTACAGGAGAATTAAATACATTGTTTCTTTAGTATTAAATTTGAAATTAATAATCTTTAGATAGATATAAGTTATAATTTTTGAGCTATAAATTATACATTGATTTAATAATAAATTAAATTTACCTCCTGTTACAGTATTCAATGTGTTAATTATTAATAATAAATGTTATTATTTTTTAATCATATATTTTTTTATAAAAATTAATAAAATCAATAATTAAAATAATAATGTAAATTATAAAACTTAAGCATTAAAATTTGATTTTAGATTAAGATTATTTTCTTAGCAAAAGATAATTTCAATTTTGCATTATTAAAACTAAGAAATATTGATTTAATAAAATTAATTTTAATTCATTTTTAAATTTGTATATAGTAATTAATATTCATTTTAGTTAAACATGTGAAGATAATTAACCAATCAGATATTGGAATTTTTTCCATATAAATAGAGGATAAGCAGGAGATTGAGAGAGATAATTCAATAAATCATTAGAGGAGAAAACTATTTACTTGTCATAAAAATGTTCAGTATAAATTTATTAAAATATTATTATTTTAGTAGTAAAAATTAATAATAATAATTCTCAAAGCATGGAATTCATTTTTAAATGTTTCTTAATTAATTTCATCATGGAATAAGAAGCAAGCTATCCTTATTGGTATTCTACAAATGTTAACTACAAACTTATGATAAGGGTTGGAACAAATCTTTATTCAATTAAACAAAATGTACTTCAACAAAAAAAATTGCTGATTACTAAACCATTTAGTATCTAAAATAAAAAGGAGATATAAGGAATTTATTTTTTATTAATTTTCATATGCCCTATGATAGAGAACATTTTCTATTAAATATCTTTAATAATGATAGGTATAATTTTATATATATATATGTATGTATGTGTGTGTATATATTGAGACTATTGATATTTAAATATATGAATTCATTTATGACATTGTTTTTTGAAAAGTATATATATATATACTAATTTTAGCATCATTCAAATATTTATACCTCATTATTTGTTTTGAATATTGAATTATTTGTAGGAATAATATTAAAACTTTTAATTCTACCAGTATATATTTTGAATTTTGAAGGGAAAAATGAAACTTTTTAAAATATAATAAAATAGCTTCATTAAATGATCAATTAATTGTATTGATGTTATGTAGGAAGGATAAATGTATGATACAAGAACTTATTATTGTTGAAATAATTCTTATTTGGATTTTATTTATATTTTCAAGTTATGTTATAAATAATGGTGAAATGTATGGGGGAGAGAAAGAGAGACATGAAATGTCTCTTCTTTCAAGTAACAGTTGTTTGTTGTGTTGTCATAGTAACATTACTCCCAATGAAGTGTTGTGATTTTTTTATTTAGTTCAAGTAGTTGAAGAAAACTTTTTGTTTATATTACTTTAGTTGAATTAACTATAATATTAAGATATTATTATCTACTTAAAATTATTTATTTCATTTGTTATTTTAGATTTAAGTATTTAAAAACTTGTTGGTATATTTTTTTTTTCTTCATTGTGATTTTATAATGTGAAAGAAATGATATTTACAAGCAAGTCATCAATGATAATCATAAAATATTATGATTACGGTAATATTTTTAAAATAAAATATAAGTCATTGGTATTTAATTTTTAAGCATGGAATCAAGTAGAATAAATATGTGTTATTTATAATATGTAAATTTATATGGACGTATATGATAAAGGATTGAATATATTTATTGTAATGGTATGTAGATTGATCTCTTTATAAGTTAAAGATCACTGATTTGTTTGTTTGTTAGTCTTCTTAGTATGTCAAAAGTATTAAGGTGTTAATGATAAGTTTAGAAGTTATTAGAGAAATTATGAATTATATTTTATGCAATGTATTTCATATGGAGTGTCAAATTTTAAGTAGTGGTGTGGGAAAGATTTATTAAAAATACTGTAATGCTATGTGGATTGAGGTTAATTATGATACAGTATAAAGTAAGTCAGAATATTTATGATAGATATATTAGATAGTAACATTTTCTAAAATCTGAAGAGCTTGAAATTATAGCCAAGATAGAAAATTAAGGTAAACATAATATAATATATGCTCTTAAGTTATATATAATCCAGAATATTGTTTATTATAATTTTATAAGAAATCTCTCCCACACTAATTATCACAAAAAATTGCACAAATATATACAAAATATAAGGGAATTGAAGATGTAAGTAATGGTAATAGCTAAACTTTTAAATGATAATAAAGTAAATCAATTTATTACAAGAATGATGAAACACAAACAAATAGGATGTTAAAGAATGTAAGAAAAAATATTTTACAAATATTTTATTGAATATATGACATCAAAATACAAAATGAAAGTATGAGGTATAAGAGATATATTATTGAATGCAAACTCAATATTTTATCCTTATTATTGTATGTAATATAGTCAAGTGTCATATCTTACTGAACCTTTAAAATAAATAAATATTTATTTTATAACAAAATAATAAAAATAGAAGGAATAAAATACATTATAGAATAGTGATTAGATAATAATATCAAAGGAAGATTAAAGGTGAAGGAATGATAATGTAAAAGAATACATTTATAAAATATTTATAATTTGATGAAAATATAAATTATGTATTTTTGTTGATATATTTTTAATATAAAACAGTAAGAAGTATCTTAATATTAAGGGGTAACACATTAAAATATAATGAATCCTATTTGTAAATAATTTTAGAGTGAATTATGAATTATTTTAGTTTATTATAATTACTTATTAAATATTAGTTTATAAAGTTTTGTTATAATATTTAAAAATTGTTTATTGAATCTAGGATATGTGTAAATTAATGTTAAATTTTGTGCAACACTATTATAATAAATGGTAGTCTTTGTTTTTAAATTAATAGTGTTCAGAGTCTCATTTTTTGTTCCCAAGTCATTGTTCATCATCTTTACCACACATACATTGTAATAATTAAATATATTTGGAATTATTGCACAATTTGAAGTAAGACCATAAATAAGAAAAAAATGTGATGATTGCTCAAGATATTTAATATTGTATTAAAATATTAATTAATTCAAATTTTCTTTTTATCGTCCCCAATGATCATGATAAACAGTGAGTAATTATCATGCTATATAAAATAAAAATAATTGGATTATAATATATTATGATAATAAATTATTTTAAAATTGATTAGGGTAATTATAAATGATAAGTATCGGTAAATAATTTTAATTTAGTTTTTAGTCAATTTATAAAGAAAGTTAATAAATTATTTTAAATGTGAGGAATTGGTTAGTATATTTGTTTCTTAATTATTTTAAATGTAGCTAGATGTAAGTAAAATTTCTCTCTACATTTGTTTATGTAAATTAACTTATTCATTTAAGAAACAATTTTTAACTGAGATGTTGATTGAGTGAAGGAATGTTAATAAAGGCGTGCTATATAATAATTTCAATAAGTAGATGAATATTATATTATTATTAAATTTAACATAGGACATTTTAATATTTAATATAACTTATTTATTTTATCATGAGTCATTAGAATATCAGTGATATATTAATGGAGTAGTATTTTATGATATTCCTATGCCATTGATGATTTGCTTTTAGTATATACTCAATGTTAAAATAGGCATCTTACTGGATCATTGGATGACAAGTCTCATGATTATTGTTATTTTATTGTTAAACAATATATTAATATTGATATAATAATACATTTGACATAAAATGAATAATATTGATATTGTTAGAATTTTATATAAAAGAAAGAAATATGGTAGCTGTGGTGGCTTTAGTATACCTGCAGCTTTTTCACTTCCATAATAAATGTATTATTTTTACAAAATAATCCCTCTGATCCTTATCAGTGTGCACACAATCTGGGATCCTTATCAGCATGATCTATTACCTAATTTTACAATCATTTGACATTTTCAATTATTGAAAGGTAAATCCCAGCATGCAATTTATTTTTTTATTATTACTATAGCTGCGGTGACAAATTTTGTTCCAAAAACCCCAATATTTCTTTGCTTTTTGTATTTTTTTTTATTATTACTATAGCTGCAGTGGCAAGTTTTGTTTGAAAAACAATTTATTAGGTAAACATGAATTTGCCAGGTCACAACACTAGAGGGTTTCTTGTCAATTTTTTTAAAAATTTGTCATGAAATATCAAATACACAGCAGCATAAAATTATATTATAAAAAATAATTAAAAATATGATAGAAAATAATTTATTAAAATGATAACAACATTTTTATTTTACCAACATTCATAATTGCTGCCCATTGTCGTTTACGGACTAACACCATCCTTTCAATTTTTTATCACTTGTATAAGTAAAATCTACAATGGACAGTAATTACAAATGTTGGTAGGATAAATATGTTATTATTTTAATAAATTATTTTTATCAGATATTTAATTATAATATAATTTTATGCCACCATGTACTTGATATTTCATGACAAATTTTTAAATAATTCGACAAGAAACACTTTTATTTTTTTATTATTACTATAGCTGCAGTGACAAATTTTGTTCAAAAACCCCCAATATTTCTTTGCTCTTTGTATTTTTTTTATTATTACTATAGCTGTGGTGACAAATTTCATTCGGATAACCCCAATATTTCTTTGCTTCTTGTATTTTTTTTTTATTATTGTTACTATAGCTGCAGTGACAAATTTCATTCAAAAGGCCCCACTGCATATTTTAAGTGATTTTTTTTTTTTGCATATTTTAAATGATTTTTTTGCATTGTGTATTATCCCAGCATGCAATTTAGAAAGAAAATTTATTTTACTGCAGGTCACCATATTATACAGTAAGGAAGTATTGTACAAACATACTTAATCAATTATTTTAAATTCATAATTTTATTATTATTATTATTACTATAACTGTGGTGACAAATTTCATTCAAAAAACCTCAATATTACTTTGGTTTTTGTATTTCTTTTATTATTATTACTATAGCTGCAGTGAGAAATCTAATTTTTTTTTTTTTGTATTGTGGCCATTTTGATTTTTTTTATTAGGATAGCTGTGGTGACATGTATTAGACCTACTTCTGTCTGTTTGCATTACTATCAATCTCCTATAACTTTGCATATCTTGACAAAATGCTGTATACATGTCTCTTTTTTATGTTTTTGTGGCTAAAAAAAGTGAATGTAAACAGGCAGTAGTGGGTCTAATATGCATTACCACAGGGATAGTAATAAAGTACCAAAATTTGTTATTTATATTTATCATACATAATAGTTGGTGGATTGGCCATCCAGTCATACTCTGCCATTCTAAATATTAACATAAAATAATACTCATGCAGAGTTTAAATATAAATTTTAAAAATATTTATTGTAGTTGTTCTTTCACTTTATTATGATAACTTATAGATTTTAAGATTCTTATATTACAATGGTTTCAGTAAATGCCATAATATAAATAAGCATTACCTAAACAAATCTATTCTAGTTTGGAGTATTATAATCTCCCTTCTTATTTTGTATGCTGTTCTACAAAGCCATCTATTATTATTACATTTTATGGAGATGAACTGAATAATAGCTGCCTTTATATGACAGAATACAAAATAAAAAGTAAATTATAATACTCCAAGCTAGGATACATTTCTTTAGTAAATGCTTATATTATGGCATAGTCTAAAAGTGGTGATATTAAAGTGAAAGAACAACTACAGGTACAATAAATATTGTTATAATTTTATGTTTAAACTCTACATGAATATTATTTTACATTAATATAGTAGCATGAAAGTAACTACTACATAATCATATTTGATGAATAGTGTGCATGTGTGTGCACCTATATCAAATTGTGTTATAAATAAAATTTTATCAATTCCTATAGAAAATAGAATAGTGAATTCAAATCCAAGAGAAAAAAATATGAATTAACAATATTTTTTTTTTAATTATAAATAAAATAATGAAAGCTGCCAAAGAATTGTTTTTAATGAGTATTAAATAAAAGCAAGAAAGCAAACAGATATTTCCTTCTTTTGTTGAAAAATACAATGGAATATTTTTCTCTAGGGACTATGATGGTAGAATTTTTTACATTAAGATAAGGGTGCTAGCTAATGATACAGACCATAAGCAGTTATTCATTGAGAGATCAACTTCATTCTAGTATGGATTTATGGATTCCAAACTGCAAGATATACATAAAAGCAACGTATAAGTGAGCTGTGAAGGGAAGAATTACCAATAATTAAAATTGCAATGCCTATCTTGTAAGCTATAAAAACCTTTTATTATAGTGGTAAATCACTTGACATGTTAGGCTAGGTAAGAACATGGAACATGTCAGTCGGTGAAAATATCCTGAGTGTGCAACCCCAATAAGTAAATGCATGCAGCTATATCTCTACCTCTTATAATTGGCTAGTAAAGAAAAGTTGCTAAAGACTTCTATGTATTTTATATGCACTATACTAATTTAAAGCTAATTTATGTATCAAGTGTGTGAAGAGAAGAAATACATGTTTTAAGAACATTTATGAAGATGATCAATGATGAAGGAGATTAAATATTTGCTTTTTATTGGTAAGATATTAAGTTATTTGTTGTATAATACTGAAAAGAGACTTTAAACTTGCAAAGATTTAAAAAAATGAATTATTGTGATATATTATTTTGTATATTTACATTTGAATCATGATTATAATAAACTCAAACTGAAATATATAAAATGAAATGTTGTTTTTCTTCATATACATACATATGTGGAATTATTAGAAGTAAAACTAAAATCTAGGAGCGGTTTATTAAAAATATATTAATGATTATATGATTGACTTTATATCTATATGTGAAACTACTAAGCAGGAAGAAAACAAATATATAAACTATAGGTTGAAAATAAATTAAGTATTGTGTGCTTGATTCTATATTTATATGCAAAAGTACTAAAGGAAAGACAAATGAAATATGTGAACTATTGGTTAAGATTATATGAATTATTCTAGGCTCAATTAGAAGTTTACATTTGGAATTATTATTATAAAGCTACAACTAAACTACATACCTTTTTGTGTTATTAATAAATGGGTATATTATTTTATTAATCCGTTTTGTTTATTTTTCATAAGTTTAAATATTATAAATTCAACACACATACATATACTTAATTCATAAAAATATCCCCAATTCTGAAAACATGTGAACTACTGAAGGATGTACTGGGATGTTAGAGTGATGATTGGTAACTGATGGTGATTGTTATTTTACATAATTCTAAGTAAATGTTCTGTTTTGAGGAGGTTTGGAACTAGGAGTTTCTTCCACTCGAAACTGAAAACAAATATATTACTTTAGAGTGATTATGATCATAAAACCATCGTGATTATCCCTGTCATTGTTTAACAATATAGATTTAAACCATGCTTTATAAGATTCACAGATATATGAAGGGAATATTCTTATATTTATAATTACATATTTATGCTTATTGAATGTGGAAGAACTTATATATACTGTATATGTCATGATTTTGGGTTCAAACACAAACTATTGAGGTATTTATGGCAAAAATAACTCAGAAAGAATGTATTACCAATACATAAATCCTTTACTATTAATATATATATATATAATTAAAATAGTATGAGGTACAAGTTAACATGTTGTTTTTTTTTATCTAAAAGTAGATTAAATATTTTGGAAATAGAGTTCATTCAAGAATCTTTTCAATCACCTAACATTTATGCTATAAAAAAAAAATGTTTTTTGAGGTTCCAAAACAAATTTATTTTTCCAAATCTTACCATCATCTTAAACATTGTTAGAGTGTCACTAATAGGTAGAGAGCAATACAAGATTGTTTCAGTCATATGCTTTATACATGATTAATAGAGCATTCATATGCAAGCAATAAAGAACGGCATGCAACTTTGCTAATTAATAAAATTTACATGCAAATGGAAGTGTTCATTTTTTCAAATCATTCCACTCTTAAAAATAATTTCTGATTATAAATATTTTTATTTAAATATAAGAGAATTTATTTATTCATGACTATTGCTTGAAATACGTTATATATTCTATTATTGCACTAACACGTCATCATAATAATTAGCATAATTTATACATAAATCGAAAATGTTTAGATTTCTGAATCATTTTCATTTTTATTAATAATTTCTTTAAAAATAAATTTATTTAAAAAATACTGCCTCATAATAATTGCAGTATTTATTTTGTAAATTAGATAAGTTATATAGTAGATAATTACATTTTTCAATCATAGTTTATAAATCCTACCATTGCTTTTTAGATATGGTGTATTGGTATATTGTCAGTGTCTGTAGTTTTGGACCCAGGGATCAATTCTGAAGCTGTCTCAAACACACATTTTTTTAAAACTGGTATTATCTGGTTTTTGTTTTAATAATACCAATATTACCTTCTCTTTTTTTAACAACTGCTATTATTTTTTTTATTAATTTGTATTTCCTTGGGTTTGAATCATTGTGGAATTTCTTACCTAGCTAAAATTTTGTAATTGATCTATAATGGTATCCAAATATATCTGAAAATAATTGTTTTTGATTGCATATAACAGTTAATATTGGAAAAAAAATTAAATTAGTAAAAAACACATGGTTTTTAAAAAGATACATGGCAAAATATTTAATTCTTAATAAATTTCATTATATCGAATATTAAAACAGGCAAAATTCTCCATTCAGTAGTATATCGAATATTAATATCATTTAATGCAAGGCTGTTGAATGTATCAATTTTATAGCATCCTATGCAATTTTTTCTAAATAATTTCTTATTGTTAAAGTGACTAAAATATTTGTTACGTAGTGGGAAAATTTTTTTTAACTTACCTAGTGAGAATTTATCATTCAAATAAAGTGCAAATGTATGCTAATGGATTCTAAAAATTAATCAAATAAATAATATAAATATGAAAATTTAAAATGTTAGACTGCTTAATATGTACATATATGTACAATATGACTAAATTATTAACAGTGGAATAACAAGCAGATAAAAAATTAAATAATATTGTAAATATTTTATTATTAAACTTTGCTGTTAGAAAACTAAACAAGATATGCATGAGATATTCTGAATTATGCTTTTTAATAATGAATAAATTTTTGAAATAAACAATAATGGTTTTCAATAAAGTAATTGACATGCCAGTTCAAGTTGGCCTAATATCTGTTATTGAAATCTGAGAGTTGTATCATCCTCGTTAGAAATATTGTACTGCAAAAAAAAATAATAATACAGAAAGTTGATAGATAAAAATAAAAAAACAGATTCTTCTTTTCACAACAGGGGATGAAGTTGCAAGATCATGCAGACTCCAGAGGCAAAGCAATGCAATAGCCATTGGATGTCATATGCCAGAGAATTGGCCAATATCTGTAGGTAATGAGTTTATAGGATCACTATAAGTCATATTGACATTATGTTTTAGTAAGCCCAATAAGACCACATAGATCGTAAATATAATTAAATTAGAAATAAAATTATCAATATAAGATTATATATTGTACCATCTATAAATATATGGTCCAAATATAATGACATTTGAGAATATTTAAGAGCTAAAAAAAAGTAAATTTAAAGATCTTTTAAATTAACGCATTTTAAATTTTTTTTTAGTTCGTGTAATTTTTTTTAAAACATACAATGTTGTTTCAAATTATTTATCTGTAATTTAATTAAAGTTAAAAATTGGAAAAAATAAAAAAAAGACATGCAGATTACTAACCCAGATAAACAAAAGGAATTCCAAAAGTACAGAGAATATGATCAAAAAAATCTTTAGGATATTGATTAAAGATGGTGGAAATAATTTACTAAAAAAAGAACTTTGTTACAGAAAGTTAAAAATAAATATATAAGATTATATACCTAAGCGTCATGATAATAATAACATGTGCAGAAGTTTCAAAACTGGATCAAGGTATAAAAAGAAGAGGACAACTTTGATCTGGGTCTTTTCATTTAACTTCTGGTTATGTGTTTTTAGAGTTGGGGGTTTCCACGAAGGGTGCGGAACATGACTCACTTGCTGAATAAAGCCGTCATGCAAGAATGGGAATGAAATATTGTGTACACCATCTTTTGTAACAAAGAGATTATCACAATCGTGTTTCTTGCTCCAGCTATAGAACAGACCAGAAAAGTGAAGTTGCCGGTAGGAGAGATCAATTAAATTTCAATGAGCTCAAGATCTCACAAATCTACACAAACTTACTGGTAATCTAAACTATTCAAATCCTGATTGTGACTAATGAACTATTTGCAATTTATAATCTTGTAATATAACTCCGATAGAGACATTCCCTGATTTATGAGACATTTTGATCCATGGATTATTTTATAAAGAGAGAATGGAAAGGAATAGACTGTGTTAATTATGTAAAGTGATTACCTGGATTAGCATGCTTGTCCTTTCTAATTAGTAATAATAATTTATCATTAAATATTTTTAATTGTATAATAAAATATTTACTTTTAAGATCACTTTTATCTGTACATTATTAATTTTAGTTATTTATTTTAGTTTATTAGAACTTAAATTGGTTTATACTTAAATGTATAATTTACCTTTGTCAATACTTATTAAGCTCTGGGAATAATATTCTCTAAAAAAAAAAATAAAGTTACAGGAAATCATAATCCCATCCATTAACTTATTTTTTTTTTAATTTACCATGTGCAATGCAATGGATTTTAGCAGATTCTTACATGAATCCTGGCGCCCTTATAAAAATAAATAAAAAGATGATTCCAACATTAGCGTAAGTCGAAATAATTGGTATGCCAGTTAATGAGGAAATATAGTTATGTTTTATAGAAATATGAATGAAATATTTATATTTTTTGTATTCATAGCTTGATTAACTCTCACTAAATTTATGGTGAGTAAAAGAAGGCCTACCAGAATTTGTCAATATGAATATCAGATTTTCTAGATTTGTATCCCATATGCATATATTCAGTTCCAAATATGTACATTTACACAATTGTACATATAATTAATTGTTTGCATTAAATTAATACCAAATGAATCCTCTTAGCATTGAGGCAATGTGTCCTGTGTGTATTTCTTATTCTATTTGTGAAAGATTTTAATTTGTTTATTTTGATCTCTCCAATCAGGAATGCAACAACATGGGCAAAATATCAAGTAAGTCATCTGGAGTTCAAAATAGAAAAATAAATTAAAGAAAGTTGTAATTCTGAGAATAAAAAACCTGAAACTTCTGATTTGTCACAGAATGTCAGTGTTAATGATCCAGGCACTTGGCCAAAGATGAACATAAAAATTAGTTGAAAAATTTATATAATAAGGATTTTCCTAAAGATTGGTCTATTTACAAGTTTTCATAATCATATTATTTACCACATGGAAAAATAAATCTACAAGTTATTTTGTGACTGCCAAAGCCAGGAGAGTTAATATATAAATAAAAAGATAAAAATGTAAATAATTATAATTTTTTAATATTCAACTGTTAAAATGTTATAGTTTTGATTTAAATTACAAATTGTATTTTATGGGATTAAGGAGAGGTGGTCACTGAAATTTAATTTGCAAAAAGGCACATTTTACCCACATAACTGAGTTTCATAGATATGATCAAATACAAAACATAGAAGAGAAAATTAATGACTATCAAATTCAAGAACCAATTAGAGAACTGAGGGATTTAATAAAGCTACTAGTCTTCTGGTTGGACTCTTTATGATATTTTGTTAATTGTTAAGCTAGCTAAAAAAACATACTTTAAATAAAATAAATAAATAAAAAGTTACCACATTTTGTATGATTTATTTTTTAAATATATTACTAATTCTGTTTTCTGTACTATCAGGGTGTATCTAAAGAATTTCCTAAAATAGACTTCATAATGAAGTTTCTTTTGAAGTAATAATTTCAAATCTTATTGATATTATTTCATTTTATATACATAAAACTTGGTCTTAGTTTTTCAAGCTACTTAATTTAATTAATCTGTCTTGGGCAATAAACTTGACATATTTTCTAAACACGGTTTGTTGTAATATACTTGTTATTTATTACACGTAGAAAAATATAAAATTATTATTTGCCTAAAGGTATTTATATAATTGCAGTTTAATTGGTGTCATATGTTATATGTTAAAGTGATTCACAATTATTAATAAAAAAGCAGATATAAGATGATTGATAGCAGCCATAAGTCATTTATTTGTAATTATATTATAAAGATAACATTTTATAACTAATTTGTTTTTAAAAAAGTTGTCATTATATATTGATACTATAACAAGTTTGTTTGTTTTTTTGTTTTTATAAAAAAAAGTTAATTTCTTGTTAACTTTTCAAGCTCCCTTTAGTTATCCACTCTATCTTATATAACCGATACACGTGACCACATACATGTGAAAAAGATAAATGATCTCCATTAAATGAGGTAAATGATCTCCAATATATGTATTTCATGCTGAAACAGCACTACTATACATGCATTTAATTATTACAAATATTAAATTAAAGTTTGATTTATAAACATATATATATATAAAACTTATATTGCCTGTTTCATTGTTTATTATATTTTTTATAATAAATTAATATCATTTTTATTACTTGATTGTTATATCTGTTGTCTAAAGATATTTTAAAATCAAGAAATCTGTATCTAGTAAATAATTTATAGATTTATAATCATCGATATGAGGGCTTCACTAAAAAAAATTATATTCAACAATAACAATACTACTAAACAGAGCAAAACTCTCCATACAGTATGATCATGTGAAACAATACTACTATTTCTTAACCTCTTGTTTATTAAATACAGTTACATCTTGCCCTGTTTTCATTGTCATTCATGATTATTATGGTTCCTGACCATTATTTGTGCCATCTCTTAGTCAATTTTGGTCTTATTTTATTCATTTTATGCTTATTTTATAGGAAATTTGAAATTTAAAATTTTACTTCTAACAAAGTCCGCATATGGCGATATATTTTGAAAAAAAAAATCAATTTTCATTGCTGTGTATTGGTGTGTAGGTCAACCTTTTTTCTCTGATTGGATGGCTGCCAACTCTGGAAATTGTACCATAGGCATTTCTAAATGACAAAGTCAGAAACCAAAACAAAATGTTTTACATGCTTGTAATTGATTTTGAACATAAATAAATATATTTATCATATTTCTTACATTCATAATTAAGATTTTACATTATCAAAATATAAAGTTTGATTTGAAAATTTTTAAATTTTACAAGAAAAATAAGTGTGGGAAAGTGACCGCTCTCAAGAAAAGTGAATAACGACTGCTACTGACCATAATTTGCTTATCAAAGACAGTCGTTGATAAGCACAAAACACAGTTATATTTCATAAATTTTTATGAAATTTATAATTACTTTTTAAAGAATATTGACTAGTAATGAGTCTAGATTTAGATTTTTAATTTAAATATTTAATTTTAGACCAAGAAAATACAACAGAACTGAATAATGAGACATTCATAATTTATAAGAAACAAAAATAAATCACCGGCGGTTGCGTAATGATTGGATAAAATATAATTCTTTTGTTTTACCACTGGCTATTTTTTAAACATTTTTCTTATATTTTTTTTGTTATTAACTTTATTTTTAATTTTTCACTACATTTAATCAATTTGAATCTAAACTTATTCAATTTTTAGAAGCTGAATTGAAACAATTCTGTATATTTTGGATTAATATTTTATCAATAGAAACTGACCAACACAAAAATTAGACAAAGCTTTTACATGTTGATGTTGGCAGCTAAGGGGTAAAGAATATATAAAGAAATCAAAGCTTCAAATAATTCTATAAGATTAAATTCAAAATAAAATAATAAAGAAAAAATATCTGTTCATATGGATATTATAACATTTGTATTTTGATGTAAATAAAAAAAAACAATAAAATACTATCACTAAGATAAGTGGAGAACATTGTCAAAGTGGTCATTACAAGTAATTTTTCAGTGACACCAAACACATTTTTTATTTTCACAACATCTAATGTTTAAGATAACCTTTAGAATTTAAGATAATTTTTAGAATTACAAGATTTCCTTTTTATAAGAGTATTTAGATAGTGAGTTTCAATCTGATACCAAACTTATTTGTTATTAAAATAATTTTTGAATGACCTCTTAAATGTTTTGCTCCTAAATATTAAAAAGTTTAATTAACAGCATTAACTTAGAATAACATTTGATTTTACTGAATATATATTTCAACATGAATGTGATGCACTGTGACTTCTCTTTCCTCAGAGTCAGGAATCTCTCAACCACTACACCCAGAAAAACTGATAAGCGACCTTAACTTCCCTTTCCATTTTCCACTCTAAGTTTTTCCCATATTTTGTTCATCGTGCTCCAACCCATTTTTACAACATTATTTTTGTCTGCTCTATGTGCTTTATATCTAAATTCTCCTTATCTTTTTTCAAATGCAGCATTAAAACCAAGAACCCACTTTCTGTATAATCACTTGTAATAAAACCTTTTTTCTTATATATATATATATATATATATATATATATAGAAAAAAGGTTTTATTGTCCATATGTGTGGATATATATATATATATATATATATATATATCCACACATATGGACACATGTGAATCTATTATGAATATATATGCAAAAATTGTAACAAAACCTCCCTTTTTATTATAGAACAGTATATATATATATATATATATATATAAATTTATTATCGCACATATACATATATGTGAATCTATTACTCATAAGAATATATGTGAAAATGCCTAATTCTACAGTATGTGTTATATTTATGTACATCTAGCAGATTCCAAGTGCCAATCTTATATAAAATAAGAATTACATGAAGTGATGAACTAATGATGAGTATATATGGGTTGGAAATAATCACCCTTGTATTTGAACACACCTCAGTAATCGAGAATCCATCTACATATAAACCCTCATGAATGATCATGAGTAACGAAATCAAAATAATATATGACACACATGATTTTATTAGCTAACATAAAATTTATTAGTTTACAAATATAAATCAATTGATAATATTATATAAACAAAGAAAGAACAATCCTTCAATTCATGAAATTAATGTTCTACTGTTTTGATTAATGCACACCCATAACACACATTCACATATGCAGTCTACATCTGAAGTAAGGTTTAAAAGTTGAGAAAAGAATGAAAAGAAATTATTCTTTTTTTTATTGTTTTTTTTTGTTTCATGACTTTAAGTTCAGTTCAAGGCATAATGTCAGCTATTAACAGCAATACAAGCTTGCCCAATTTGTAATTTCTCTGTAAATATTCTTAAGTTGAACAACTACATCTATAGAATCTGTTGTAAAATTTAGATTGAAATTATACTATCTGCATTGCCTCAGGGAGCTCATAGAATGAAAGCACATTTGCAGTTTAATATGAATCCAGGTAAATATACAACATGTGAGGTTTTTTCTTTATTTTTACTGATCTTACTTTCCTGAAAGTTGACGATTTGCAGATTTGATAAAGGCAGTAGCTTTCAATCCAATGAGGAATATTCTTTCTTTATCAGTCATAGCAGCATACAATTAGCTGTGGGCCAGGGCTTGAGCCCAATACATTAGATTTTCACCCCCACATTTTCATTTTGGCCTTGATTTGAGGTGAAATTTATTTATATCAATCTCCGCTGTGTTAACTATATCTCTATACTTTTACTTTGCTCTCTGCAGGGACAAGACAACTAGCATTCTGGGTCCTTTCCCTTTATATTCCCCTCCATTCTTTCTAGAAAGTTCACTAGTTTTCTATTTCCTGTTGTCTTGTTTTATCCCAAACAGTTTCTTATCGAGATATGTGAAAGTTTTTAGCCCCTTTCAAATTTAATTATTCTGGCAAATTTCTATCCTTTTCATAAAACAAACAAGCAAAAGAAAATCTCATTTCTCCTCTCCCAACAGTTAAACATATTCATGCACACATCCATAACCCATACATACATAACTGTTCCAAAACAACAGAGCAGGACCTCCCCTTTTCTGATATATAAATTTAAACAACCATAATCATGCAATAAAATTTAAAAAAAAAACTAATTAAAGACTGCTAGATTTAATAGTAATCATATACATATAATGATGATCACCTTTTGTGCTTGATGTGACTGAGTTTGAACCCATTCTTTCACATTATCCTCCCATTCAAAAGCCTTCAAATATCTCTGGTGTATTTAAATTGCTCTCTTACAACATTGCTGGTCTGTACCTGCAGAGAGCTAGGAAGGCTTTAACAATTGAGTATTATGTAATCCCTTGATTTTGTGCCAGGTGTCCACCCAAAATGCATTATCTTCTTGATTACAACAGATGGTGTATGGACCCTCATACAAGTTACAGAATGTTTGGCACACAAATCTACCCAGATTGCTGACATGTGGGGTTTTAACCATGACCTGGTCTCCCACTTTAAATATGTGTGTCCTAGTCCCAATATTTCTCCTTTGTTGATGGCTCACCTGCTGTAAGATCTGATATGCCCTGTCCTGGTCAGTTTTTAGTCAATACATGTTTCCTCCATCCTTGGTATAAAGGCCTTAATCTGATGTAGGGTGTGTTGCCCAAATTGAAGGTGAATCAGGGCTAACCCAGTTGACTCATTTATGGACCAGTTTATAAAATTCACTACTTGAGGGGTCCATTTCACACAGCATTTATGATTCATGCCCATATAAGTATGAAACAGCAACCTAACTCTATCATCACTGTTCACAGGGGTTAGATTGTGGGTTCTGAATTTATGTGAAGTTGTGCCTAATCCCCTGATGTTGGACCTACTAGTGCCATTCTTTGGATGTGAAGGGTGTGCCATGGTCAGATAAAATGCTCTTGGGTTTTCCAGTCTCTGTGAAATGCCTGCCTTCTCATATCTTGATGGCATTCTTCACAATTGCTTGCATGATGGGATATATGGACACGTAATTTGAAAATAGATCATATGTCACAATGTTTTTATTGAATTCTGGCAGAGGGATGTAAAAGTAAAAAGTGACCATTTTCTCAAGGTCAGGTTGGTATTATTGACAACATAGAAGCCAAATTAATTCATGTTTGCCAGTTTGGTTCTCTGGCAGCTTTCATATTCCCTCAACATGTTCATGATGATGCATAGATGGTAACAATTTCCAAATCAAATGCTCCATTTTCAGAGTGTCATAGTGGTCATTACAGCTGGTACACATAGGTTTCCACATCCTTCCATAGCCTACAAAGTATAACTGGTTTCCACTCATCTTGGTCATCATATATCCTGTATTGCAAAATGTTTTGATACAGCTGGTATCTCATATACCTTCCTGTCTCCTTCAGATACTTTCCATTTGCTTTCTCTCCTGCCACTCGATCATCTTTTTCATTCACTCATCTTGATGCTGCCAATCCCCCAAATGAGCCAAGTCCTCTTCTTTTTGTTAATTACATACCCACACTGGCAATATACAAGTTCTCTGCACCTAGGTGACCAGGATAATACCTAAATGGATTCTGGCTCAGAATATCAAACACAATGTTCTCCAGTCCCTGGCAATATTGAATATTGTAATTGTTTTCTGCAGCAACATGCTCCAATGTATCAACCAGCTGTTGAAAAGGTAACTGTGATTTATAAACTCCAGACTCTTATGATCTGTCAGCAAGATCACTTCTGATCTTAACAAAAATGGACAGAACATCTGGAATACCCAGACAATCACCAAGACCTCCTTTTCGGTGGTGGAGTAATTCAGTTCAGGATCCTTTAGTACTCTGTTGATAAGATAGAGCACTTCCATTTGATTTCCTTCCTGTATTTATGACAGCATAGCCCTCAAGCCATATCCACTGCTGTCCATTTGTACCATAAAGGGTTTGGTAAAATTCAGAAATGAGAGCATAACTTGTCTAGTGAACCCCTCTTTTATATCTTCAAAGGCCTTCTCCTGGTCTTGGTCCCATCTCCAAGGGGTACCCTTTTTTAGTAATCTAATTAGAGGTTCTGTGTGTTCATCTAGTCATTGATGAAATCTGTTGTATAAATTACAAAAGCCCAGGAATGACCGTATCTGCTTCTGAGATTTCAGTGTGGGGAACTCCCTTATGGCCAATACTTTGTCTGGATAAGGTTTCACCCTTTGAGCCTCTACCAGGTGACCCAAAAATGTTACTTCATTTTTCATCATAGTACTTTTGCTTAAATTGATTTTGATGCCCTTCTGACTTTCACAGAGAAATATCTCAACATCTTTTCAATTCTCCTCAATACTGGATTAGGCTATTAACACATCATAAACATACATAGTTACATGTTTTTTACTTCATCTGCCAGCACTTGTTTGAGGCACCTTAACAATCCACCCCTGCTATTTATGAGCCCAAACAACATTCTGTTAAACTAGTATGAGTATCCTTTGTACCAAAATGCCATGTATTGATGGTCCTTGGGATGAAGTTGAATTTGCCAATAACTGAAAATCTGATCAAATGTTGAGAAATATCCATTTACCCTTCAATTATCCCAATAACTTGTGTATAGGAGGCAGTATATTGTGATCTGGGACCATTACCTGGTTCAATTGTTTGGCATCTAGGTAAAATCTAATCGCACTGCTTTTCTTTTTAATCACCACTAGAGGGTTACAATAAGGCAATGAACATTTAGATATTATCCCGCATTCCATCATCTGGCTTAATTGTTTCTTTACCTCCTCTGTATATTGATAGGGTACTGGATAAGTGCAAGATTGTAAGGGATCATTGTTTCAGTTTGGTGCACTGCTCAAAGCCCTGGATCACATGGAATACTTCTGAAAACACCTGATGGTATTGATGTAATGTTTTCCTGAAGACTACTTTCTTCTCTTATTTGAAGAAATTATTTCACTAATTTTCTCTTCAATCCCTCCTGTCTCTTCCCCTTCTATCCGTATTCCTCCTATTGACTGATGTAATTGTGATGTAATGAATCTGGTGGCCTCCTCTTCACATATGAACTGACCTATTCTAAAATCTATTGCACATCTATACCAGATTAAAAAATCTGACCTTATCAGTATGTTGTGAATCAAGTTTTTTATGACTAGGAATACATGACAAAATGGTTCTCTATTAATATAAAGGTCCATCCACATGTGCATGGGATCCACCCTTGCCATTTTATTATTTGCCATTCTTATTTGGACTGGCTTAATAGGGAGAGTCCATACACTGATTTGCTGTGTCACAATTTTTGCGTACAATTGCTCAGACAGCACCAGGATTTGGCTGGCAGAGTTCACTAATGCCTTGGCCTGCCTACCAACAATCTCTATTTCTTCTATTTTTGGACAGTCCTGACTTTCATACTTCAGAACCTCTTCTTTATCTGAACATATCAAATTTCCCATGCATTTCTCTTCCTCCCTCTGATCTCATTTTTTTTCTTTTTGCTAACCTCCAGTTGTCCCAATATTCTATCAACCTCTCTTACCCATCTTCCTTTCATAGCCCCTATTCTTGTCATTACTCCAATCAGCAGATTTCTGCACATAATCCTTCAGGTGTTTTTTATGATAACCTACAGGCATCTAGTTCCTTCAATCATGACACCTAATGTCTAAAGAACTAGATGTACATTTCTCTCCCCATTCATGAAACTTTTTTGGCTAATGCAAGCTTTGACCTGCTCCTAGTGTTCCTCACTTCAGAATGATTTCTTCATCATCTTTTCATACTTCTCAAGCATATTTTGTTGGGTCCTTAATGACTGGTTGGGTCCTTAGTGACTTCCATAAATCCAAAGCATGCTTCTCCAGGTAGCTGTGAGCCACTATTAATTTACGACATTCCTCCATCTCATATCTACAAAAGTATTTTTTTAAACTTTTTAGGTGTTCTACCAGTGTCTCTCCTCTCCTCCCTTTAAATTTTTGTATTTTAATCACTTCATATCTTTTCTTCCCCATCTCTCTCATCCTTATATACTCTCATTTACTTTTTTGTGTTTTTCTGTTTTCAATTGGACATCTCAGATTCCATCCCCCCAAGTCCAACACCTTGTGCTGCTCCTTGTTAGCCTGAACTACCATTTTACTGCCTCTCTGGCCTACAATTTCATTTCTCCCTTGACATTCTAAGTTTTGCTAAAACAGATTCCTCTCAACATGAGTCTAAACACAGTTCTGCCTTCTTTGTATAAGATTTCCTGAATTCCAAAGTTTGATCCCCCCTTTTAAGCAATATACAAAAACCAACCTTTTCAAAATTGAAATATCTCAACAACTATCTCTATATTTCTCTTTTCATTTTCCCAATCCCACTCTATTTCTCTTTGAGAGGTCTCACATTGGCCACCATTGAGACAAAACCTCTTTTCTTATAGAACAGTAGACACACACACACACACACATATATATATATATATATATATTTGGGCATGTATGCACACATGTGAATCTATTACTTATGAGAATATATGTAAAAATTATAATAAAACCTCCCTCTCTATTATAGAACAGTAGAAATATATATATATATGTATAGATTTATTATCGCATGTATACATATATGCGAATCTATTACTTATGACAATGTATGCAAAAATTCTTACTTTTGCCTTATGTATTATTCTAATATATGACAATAAAAGGAAAATAGTTTTCCCAATGTGTATTTATGGACATCTAGCAGATTCCAAATGCCAATCTTATATAAAATAAGAATTACATGAAGGGGATAAACTAATGATGAAAAAACTAATATATAACTATAGAAAGGTTTGGCTGTCAACTAGCTCAGACTCAGGTTGGGTGGCATTATTTCCGGGACTAGATGTGGGTTGGAAATAATCACCCTTCTATTACAGCACACCTTAGTAATCAAGAATCCATCTACATTTTAACCCTCATGAATGACCATGAGTAAACAAAACAAAATAATATATTACACATATGATTTTAATAGCTAACATAAACTTTATTAGTTTACAAATTTACATCAATCGATAATATTAAATAAACAAGGAAAGAACAACCATTCAATACATGAAATTAATGCTCTGCTGTTTTGCTTAATGCACACACATAGCATACATTCATATATGCAATCTACATTTGAAGTAAGGTTTAAAAGTCGAGAAGAGATTGAAAAAAAAAAATTCTTTTTTTTATTTATTAAGTTTCTTTAATGTCAGCTATTAATAGCAATACAAGCTTGCACAATTTGTTATTTTTCTGTAAATACTCTTAAGCTGAATTTTTTTTAACAATGTCTAGAGAATCTGTTGTGAAATTTAGATTGAAATCAATACAAAAGTTTATACTACCTACCTTTCCCTGGAGACCTCACAGAATAAAAACATATTTACAGTTTAATATGAATCCAGATAAATATACAACATGTGAGGTTTCTTCTTTATTTTCACCCACCTTACTTTCCTGAAAGTTGATGATTCACAGCTTTGATAATGATGGTAGATTTTAATACAATGAGGCATATTCTTTCTTCGTCAGTCATAGAAGCATACAATTAACTGGGGCTAGGGTTTGAGTCAGATACATTAGATTTTCACCCCCACATTTCCATTTTGGCCGTGATTTCATGTGAAATTATTATACCAATCTCTGCTGTGTTAACTATATCGCTATACTTTTATGTCACTTTCTGTAAGACAAGACCACTAGCATTCTGGGTTCTTTCCTTTTATAAACCCTCCTCCATTCTTTCTAGAAAGTTCATTAGTTTTCTATTTTCTGTTGCCTTGTTTTATGCGCAACCAGATTCTTATCAAGATATGTAAAAGCTTTTAGTACCTTTCAAATTTAATTATTCTAACAATTTTTATGCTTTTTGTATACAAAATAAAATCTTATCATTCCCCTTCCAACAGTTAAACCTATTCATGCACACATCCATTACCAGTATGTACATAACTATTTCAAAACAACAGAGTATACCACCCCTTTTCTGATATATATATTTAAATAACCGTAACCACACAATAAAATTTAAAAAAAACTAATTAAAGACTGCTAGATTTAATAGTCGTCATATATGTATGATGATGACCACATTTTGCACTTGTTGTGACCAGGTTTGAACGCATTCTGTCACATACTTTATTTATGTTTAGTCTCCCACATACTTTATTATTGTACCATTTCTGCTTGTAAGCATTTACATTATGCCTAATATTTTCCATGCCTTCCTTACATAACTTGCAGACTAAATCACATACACCTTTGCATTTGTGTGTATATTCTTTTGTTGCTAATGATCCTGTTCAAGCAATAAAGAAATAAATTATTTTCCTTGCTATTGTCATAAATTAACTCACATGCAGTATTCTGTTTACTTATATATATATATATGAAAAACAAAATCAAGTTAAAAACTTGTTAATGCTTGTATTTATGTCAACAGATGGCGTTCTACCAAAAACACCGTCAAGCGTATTTCGTTTACATAAACGTCAGAGAATGCATTCACTATCTCTAACTTTAATTCCACTTTCAGATCATGATTTCAAGCTATTTGCTATCGTCAGTGAAAGACGGGAATAAGAACTATATCTAAACACAAACTCTGAGCGTTTATAAAACAGTTTCTATTCAGCTTGCAAGCGTGAATTTTTTAGACACGTTCATGTCTTTGAACTCAGCATAGCAAGCCAGATAGCTACATGAGTCTGATATCAGTTCAGCATCACCACATAGTAGAAGCCTCTGCAATATATATCATTGCAAGAAAGACCTCAAAGGTACATTTATGAAAAACAAAATCAAGTTAAAAACTTGTTAACGCTTGTATTTATGTCAACAGATGGCATTCTACCAAATACACTGTCAAGCGTATTTCGTTTACATAAACATCAGAGAATGCATTCACTATCTCTAACTTTAATTCCACTTTCAGAACATGATTCCAAGCTATTTGCTATTGTCAGTGAAAGACAGGAATAAGAACTAGATCTAAACACAAACTCTGAGCGTTTATGAAACAGTTCTGAAAGTGGAATTAAAGTTAGAGATAGTGAATGCATTCTCTGACGTTTATGTAAATGAAATACGCTTGACGGTGTTTTTGGTAGAACGCCATCTGTTGACATAAATACAAGCGTTAACAAGTTTTTAACTTGATTTTGTTTTTCATAAATGTACCTTTGAGGTCTTTCTTGCAATGATATATATTGCAGAGGCTTCTACTATGTGGTGATGCTGAACTGATATCAGACACATGTAGCTATCTGGCTTGCTATGCTGAGTTCCAAGACATTAACGTGTCTAAAAAATTCACGCTTGCAAGCTGAATAGAAACTGTTTCATAAACGCTCAGAGTTTGTGTTTAGATCTAGTTCTTATTCCTGTCTTTCACTGACGATAGCAAATAGCTTGAAATCATGATCTGAAAGTGGAATTAAAGTTAGAGATAGTGAATGCATTCTCTGATGTTTATGTAAATGAAATACGCTTGACGGTGTTTTTGGTAGAACACCATCTGTTGACATAAATACAAGCATTAACAAGTTTTTAACTTGATTTTGTTTTTCATAAATGTACCTTTGAGGTCTTTCTTGCAATGATATATATTGCAGAGGCTTCTCCTATGTGGTGATGCTGAACTGATATCAGACCCATGTAGCTATCTGGCTTGCTATGCTGAGTTCGAAGACATTAACGTGTCTAAAAAATTCACGCTTGCAAGCTGAATAGAAACTGTTTCATAAACGCTCAGAGTTTGTGTTTAGATCTAGTTCTTATTCCTGTCTTTCACTGATGATAGCAAATAGCTTGAAATCATGATCTGAAAGTGGAATTAAAGTTAGAGATAGTGAATGCATTCTCTGATGTTTATGTAAACGAAATACGCTTGATGGTGTTTTTGGTAGAACACCATCTGTTGACATAAATACAAGCATTAACAAGTTTTTAACTTGATTTTGTTTTTCATAAATGTACCTTTGAGGTCTTTCTTGCAATGATATATATTGCAGAGGCTTCTACTATGTGGTGATGCTGAACTGATATCAGACCCATGTAGCTATCTGGCTTGCTATGCTGAGTTCGAAGACATTAACGTGTCTAAAAAATTCACGCTTGCAAGCTGAATAGAAACTGTTTCATAAACGCTCAGAGTTTGTGTTTAGATCTAGTTCTTATTCCTGTCTTTCACTGACGATAGCAAATAGCTTGAAATCATGATCTGAAAGTGGAATTAAAGTTAGAGATAGTGAATGCATTCTCTGACGTTTATGTAAACGAAATACGCTTGATGGTGTTTTTGGTAGAACGCCATCTGTTGACATATATATATATAAAACAAAAAATCAAGTTAAAAACTTGTTAATGCTTGTATTTATGTCAACAGATGGCGTTCTACCAAAAACACCGTCAAGCGTATTTCGTTTACATAAACGTCAGAGAATGCATTCACTATCTCTAACTTTAATTCCACTTTCAGATCATGATTTCAAGCTATTTGCTATCGTCAGTGAAAGACAGGAATAAGAACTAGATCTAAACACAAACTCTGAGCGTTTATGAAACAGTTTCTATTCAGCTTGCAAGCGTGAATTTTTTAGACACGTTAATGTCTTCGAACTCAGCATAGCAAGCCAGATAGCTACATGGGTCTGATATCAGTTCAGCATCACCACATAGTAGAAGCCTCTGCAATATATATCATTGCAAGAAAGACCTCAAAGGTACATTTATGAAAAACAAAATCAAGTTAAAAACTTGTTAACGCTTGTATTTATGTCAACAGATGGCGTTCTACCAAAAACACCGTCAAGCGTATTTCGTTTACATAAACGTCAGAGAATGCATTCACTATCTCTAACTTTAATTCCACTTTCAGATCATGATTTCAAGCTATTTGCTATCGTCAGTGAAAGACAGGAATAAGAACTAGATCTAAACACAAACTCTGAGCGTTTATGAAATCATGATCTGAAAGTGGAATTAAAGTTAGAGATAGTGAATGCATTCTCTGACGTTTATGTAAACGAAATACGCTTGACGGTGTTTTTGGTAGAACGCCATCTGTTGACATAAATACAAGCGTTAACAAGTTTTTAACTTGATTTTGTTTTTCATAAATGTACCTTTGAGGTCTTTCTTGCAATGATATATATTGCAGAGGCTTCTACTATGTGGTGATGCTGAACTGATATCAGACCCATGTAGCTATCTGGCTTGCTATGCTGAGTTTGAAGACATTAACGTGTCTAAAAAATTCACGCTTGCAAGCTGAATAGAAACTGTTTCATAAACGCTCAGAGTTTGTGTTTAGATCTAGTTCTTATTCCTGTCTTTCACTGATGATAGCAAATAGCTTGAAATCATGATCTGAAAGTGGAATTAAAGTTAGAGATAGTGAATGCATTCTCTGACGTTTATGTAAACGAAATACGCTTGATGGTGTTTTTGGTAGAACGCCATCTGTTGACATAAATACAAGCGTTAACAAGTTTTTAACTTGATTTTGTTTTTCATAAATGTACCTTTGAGGTCTTTCTTGCAATGATATATATTGCAGAGGCTTCTACTATGTGGTGATGCTGAACTGATATCAGACCCATGTAGCTATCTGGCTTGCTATGCTGAGTTCGAAGACATTAACGTGTCTAAAAAATTCACGCTTGCAAGCTGAATAGAAACTGTTTCATAAACGCTCAGAGTTTGTGTTTAGATCTAGTTCTTATTCCTGTCTTTCACTGACGATAGCAAATAGCTTGAAATCATGATCTGAAAGTGGAATTAAAGTTAGAGATAGTGAATGCATTCTCTGACGTTTATGTAAACGAAATACGCTTGATGGTGTTTTTGGTAGAACGCCATCTGTTGACATAAATACAAGCGTTAACAAGTTTTTAACTTGATTTTGTTTTTCATAAATGTACCTTTGAGGTCTTTCTTGCAATGATATATATTGCAGAGGCTTCTACTATGTGGTGATGCTGAACTGATATCAGACCCATGTAGCTATCTGGCTTGCTATGCTGAGTTCGAAGACATTAACGTGTCTAAAAAATTCACGCTTGCAAGCTGAATAGAAACTGTTTCATAAACGCTCAGAGTTTGTGTTTAGATCTAGTTCTTATTCCTGTCTTTCACTGATGATAGCAAATAGCTTGAAATCATGATCTGAAAGTGGAATTAAAGTTAGAGATAGTGAATGCATTCTCTGACGTTTATGTAAACGAAATACGCTTGACGGTGTTTTTGGTAGAACGCCATCTGTTGACATAAATACAAGCGTTAACAAGTTTTTAACTTGATTTTGTTTTTCATAAATGTACCTTTGAGGTCTTTCTTGCAATGATATATATTGCAGAGGCTTCTACTATGTGGTGATGCTGAACTGATATCAGACCCATGTAGCTATCTGGCTTGCTATGCTGAGTTTGAAGACATTAACGTGTCTAAAAAATTCACGCTTGCAAGCTGAATAGAAACTGTTTCATAAACGCTCAGAGTTTGTGTTTAGATCTAGTTCTTATTCCTGTCTTTCACTGACGATAGCAAATAGCTTGAAATCATGATCTGAAAGTGGAATTAAAGTTAGAGATAGTGAATGCATTCTCTGACGTTTATGTAAACAAAATACGCTTGATGGTGTTTTTGGTAGAACGCCATCTGTTGACATAAATACAAGCGTTAACAAGTTTTTAACTTGATTTTGTTTTTCATAAATGTACCTTTGAGGTCTTTCTTGCAATGATATATATTGCAGAGGCTTCTACTATGTGGTGATGCTGAACTGATATCAGACCCATGTAGCTATCTGGCTTGCTATGCTGAGTTCGAAGACATTAACGTGTCTAAAAAATTCACGCTTGCAAGCTGAATAGAAACTGTTTCATAAACGCTCAGAGTTTGTGTTTAGATCTAGTTCTTATTCCTGTCTTTCACTGACGATAGCAAATAGCTTGAAATCATGATCTGAAAGTGGAATTAAAGTTAGAGATAGTGAATGCATTCTCTGACGTTTATGTAAACGAAATACGCTTGATGGTGTTTTTGGTAGAACGCCATCTGTTGACATAAATACAAGCGTTAACAAGTTTTTAACTTGATTTTGTTTTTCATAAATGTACCTTTGAGGTCTTTCTTGCAATGATATATATTGCAGAGGCTTCTACTATGTGGTGATGCTGAACTGATATCAGACCCATGTAGCTATCTGGCTTGCTATGCTGAGTTCGAAGACATTAACGTGTCTAAAAAATTCACGCTTGCAAGCTGAATAGAAACTGTTTCATAAACGCTCAGAGTTTGTGTTTAGATCTAGTTCTTATTCCTGTCTTTCACTGATGATAGCAAATAGCTTGAAATCATGATCTGAAAGTGGAATTAAAGTTAGAGATAGTGAATGCATTCTCTGACGTTTATGTAAACGAAATACGCTTGACGGTGTTTTTGGTAGAACGCCATCTGTTGACATAAATACAAGCGTTAACAAGTTTTTAACTTGATTTTGTTTTTCATAAATGTACCTTTGAGGTCTTTCTTGCAATGATATATATTGCAGAGGCTTCTACTATGTGGTGATGCTGAACTGATATCAGACCCATGTAGCTATCTGGCTTGCTATGCTGAGTTCGAAGACATTAACGTGTCTAAAAAATTCACGCTTGCAAGCTGAATAGAAACTGTTTCATAAACGCTCAGAGTTTGTGTTTAGATCTAGTTCTTATTCCTGTCTTTCACTGACGATAGCAAATAGCTTGAAATCATGATCTGAAAGTGGAATTAAAGTTAGAGATAGTGAATGCATTCTCTGACGTTTATGTAAACGAAATACGCTTGACGGTGTTTTTGGTAGAACGCCATCTGTTGACATAAATACAAGCGTTAACAAGTTTTTAACTTGATTTTGTTTTTCATAAATGTACCTTTGAGGTCTTTCTTGCAATGATATATATTGCAGAGGCTTCTACTATGTGGTGATGCTGAACTGATATCAGACCCATGTAGCTATCTGGCTTGCTATGCTGAGTTTGAAGACATTAACGTGTCTAAAAAATTCACGCTTGCAAGCTGAATAGAAACTGTTTCATAAACGCTCAGAGTTTGTGTTTAGATCTAGTTCTTATTCCTGTCTTTCACTGACGATAGCAAATAGCTTGAAATCATGATCTGAAAGTGGAATTAAAGTTAGAGATAGTGAATGCATTCTCTGACGTTTATGTAAACGAAATACGCTTGATGGTGTTTTTGGTAGAACGCCATCTGTTGACATAAATACAAGCGTTAACAAGTTTTTAACTTGATTTTGTTTTTCATAAATGTACCTTTGAGGTCTTTCTTGCAATGATATATATTGCAGAGGCTTCTACTATGTGGTGATGCTGAACTGATATCAGACCCATGTAGCTATCTGGCTTGCTATGCTGAGTTCGAAGACATTAACGTGTCTAAAAAATTCACGCTTGCAAGCTGAATAGAAACTGTTTCATAAACGCTCAGAGTTTGTGTTTAGATCTAGTTCTTATTCCTGTCTTTCACTGACGATAGCAAATAGCTTGAAATCATGATCTGAAAGTGGAATTAAAGTTAGAGATAGTGAATGCATTCTCTGACGTTTATGTAAACGAAATACGCTTGATGGTGTTTTTGGTAGAACGCCATCTGTTGACATAAATACAAGCGTTAACAAGTTTTTAACTTGATTTTGTTTTTCATAAATGTACCTTTGAGGTCTTTCTTGCAATGATATATATTGCAGAGGCTTCTACTATGTGGTGATGCTGAACTGATATCAGACCCATGTAGCTATCTGGCTTGCTATGCTGAGTTCGAAGACATTAACGTGTCTAAAAAATTCACGCTTGCAAGCTGAATAGAAACTGTTTCATAAATGCTCAGAGTTTGTGTTTAGATCTAGTTCTTATTCCTGTCTTTCACTGACGATAGCAAATAGCTTGAAATCATGATCTGAAAGTGGAATTAAAGTTAGAGATAGTGAATGCATTCTCTGACGTTTATGTAAACGAAATACGCTTGACGGTGTTTTTGGTAGAACGTCATCTGTTGACATAAATACAAGCGTTAACAAGTTTTTAACTTGATTTTGTTTTTCATAAATGTACCTTTGAGGTCTTTTTTGCAATGATATATATTGCAGAGGCTTCTACTATGTGGTGATGCTGAACTGATATCAGACCCATGTAGCTATCTGGCTTGCTATGCTGAGTTCGAAGACATTAACGTGTCTAAAAAATTCACGCTTGCAAGCTGAATAGAAACTGTTTCATAAACGCTCAGAGTTTGTGTTTAGATCTAGTTCTTATTCCTGTCTTTCACTGACGATAGCAAATAGCTTGAAATCATGATCTGAAAGTGGAATTAAAGTTAGAGATAGTGAATGCATTCTCTGACGTTTATGTAAACGAAATACGCTTGATGGTGTTTTTGGTAGAACGCCATCTGTTGACATAAATACAAGCGTTAACAAGTTTTTAACTTGATTTTGTTTTTCATAAATGTACCTTTGAGGTCTTTCTTGCAATGATATATATTGCAGAGGCTTCTACTATGTGGTGATGCTGAACTGATATCAGACCCATGTAGCTATCTGGCTTGCTATGCTGAGTTCGAAGACATTAACGTGTCAAAAAATTCACGCTTGCAAGCTGAATAGAAACTGTTTCATAAATGCTCAGAGTTTGTGTTTAGATCTAGTTCTTATTCCTGTCTTTCACTGATGATAGCAAATAGCTTGAAATCATGATCTGAAAGTGGAATTAAAGTTAGAGATAGTGAATGCATTCTCTGACGTTTATGTAAACGAAATACGCTTGACGGTGTTTTTGGTAGAACGCCATCTGTTGACATAAATACAAGCGTTAACAAGTTTTTAACTTGATTTTGTTTTTCATAAATGTACCTTTGAGGTCTTTCTTGCAATGATATATATTGCAGAGGCTTCTACTATGTGGTGATGCTGAACTGATATCAGACCCATGTAGCTATCTGGCTTGCTATGCTGAGTTCGAAGACATTAACGTGTCTAAAAAATTCACGCTTGCAAGCTGAATAGAAACTGTTTCATAAACGCTCAGAGTTTGTGTTTAGATCTAGTTCTTATTCCTGTCTTTCACTGATGATAGCAAATAGCTTGAAATCATGATCTGAAAGTGGAATTAAAGTTAGAGATAGTGAATGCATTCTCTGACGTTTATGTAAACGAAATACGCTTGACGGTGTTTTTGGTAGAACGCCATCTGTTGACATAAATACAAGCGTTAACAAGTTTTTAACTTGATTTTGTTTTTCATAAATGTACCTTTGAGGTCTTTCTTGCAATGATATATATTGCAGAGGCTTCTACTATGTGGTGATGCTGAACTGATATCAGACCCATGTAGCTATCTGGCTTGCTATGCTGAGTTCGAAGACATTAACGTGTCTAAAAAATTCACGCTTGCAAGCTGAATAGAAACTGTTTCATAAACGCTCAGAGTTTGTGTTTAGATCTAGTTCTTATTCCTGTCTTTCACTGATGATAGCAAATAGCTTGAAATCATGATCTGAAAGTGGAATTAAAGTTAGAGATAGTGAATGCATTCTCTGACGTTTATGTAAACGAAATACGCTTGATGGTGTTTTTGGTAGAACGCCATCTGTTGACATAAATACAAGCGTTAACAAGTTTTTAACTTGATTTTGTTTTTCATAAATGTACCTTTGAGGTCTTTCTTGCAATGATATATATTGCAGAGGCTTCTACTATGTGGTGATGCTGAACTGATATCAGACCCATGTAGCTATCTGGCTTGCTATGCTGAGTTCGAAGACATTAACGTGTCTAAAAAATTCACGCTTGCAAGCTGAATAGAAACTGTTTCATAAATGCTCAGAGTTTGTGTTTAGATCTAGTTCTTATTCCTGTCTTTCACTGACGATAGCAAATAGCTTGAAATCATGATCTGAAAGTGGAATTAAAGTTAGAGATAGTGAATGCATTCTCTGACGTTTATGTAAACGAAATATGCTTGATGGTGTTTTTGGTAGAACACCATCTGTTGACATATATATATATAAAACAAAAAAGCAAGTTAAACCTGCCAACGCTTGTATTTATGATCAACAGATGGTGTTTTACTAAAAAACACCATCAAAGCGTATTTGTTTACATAAACGTCAGAGTAAGCATTCACTACCTCTTTCAATAGCTCCACCACCAGATCATGATTTCAAGCTATTTGCTACCGTCAGTGAAAGACAGGAATAAGAACTATATCTAAACACAAACTCTGAGCGTTTATAAAACAGTTTCTATTCAGCTTGCAAGCGTGAATTTTTTAGACACGTTCATGTCTTTGAACTCAGCATAGCAAGCCAGATAGCTACATGAGTCTGATATCAGTTCAGCATCACCACATAGTAGAAGCCTCTGCAATATATATCATTGCAAGAAAGACCTCAAAGGTACATTTATGAAAAACAAAATCAAGTTAAAAACTTGTTAACGCTTGTATTTATGTCAACAGATGGCATTCTACCAAAAATACTGTCAAGCGTATTTCATTTACATAAACATCAGAGAATGCATTCACTATCTCTAACTTTAATTCCACTTTCAGATCATGATTTCAAGCTATTTGCTATTGTCAGTGAAAGACAGGAATAAGAACTAGATCTAAACACAAACTCTGAGCGTTTATGAAACAGTTCTGAAAGTGGAATTAAAGTTAGAGATAGTGAATGCATTCTCTGACGTTTATGTAAACGAAATACGCTTGACAGTGTTTTTGGTAGAACGCCATCTGTTGACATAAATACAAGCGTTAACAAGTTTTTAACTTGATTTTGTTTTTCATAAATGTACCTTTGAGGTCTTTCTTGCAATGATATATATTGCAGAGGCTTCTACTATGTGGTGATGCTGAACTGATATCAGACACATGTAGCTATCTGGCTTGCTATGCTGAGTTCAAAGACATTAACGTGTCTAAAAAATTCACGCTTGCAAGCTGAATAGAAACTGTTTCATAAACGCTCAGAGTTTGTGTTTAGATCTAGTTCTTATTCCTGTCTTTCACTGACGATAGCAAATAGCTTGAAATCATGATCTGAAAGTGGAATTAAAGTTAGAGATAGTGAATGCATTCTCTGACGTTTATGTAAACGAAATACGCTTGATGGTGTTTTTGGTAGAATGCCATCTGTTGACATATATATATATAAAACAAAAAAGCAAGTTAAACCTGCCAATGCTTGTATTTATGATCAACAGATGGTGTTTTACCAAAAACACCATCAAAGCGTATTTGTTTACATAAACGTCAGAGTAAGCATTCACTACCTTTTTCAATAGCTCCACCACCAGATCATGATTTCAAGCTGATTTGCTATCATCAGTGAAGGACAGGAAATAAGAAACTAAATCTAAACACTAAACTATGACCATTTATGAAATAATTTCTATTCAGCTTGCAAGTGTGAATCTTTTTGAAACGTAATGTCTTCGAACTTAGCATAGCAAACCAGATAGCTATATGGGTCTGATCTCAGTTCAGTATCACCACATAGTAGAAGCCTCTGCAATATATATCATTGCAAGAAAAACTTCAAAGGTACATTTATGAAAAACAAAAAAGCAAGTCGAACCTGCCAATGCTTATATTTATGATCAACAGATGGCATTTTATAAAAAACACTGTCAAAGTGTATTTGTTTTTCTTGCAATGATATATATTGCAGAGGCTTCTACTATGTGATGATACTGAACTGAGATCAGACCCATATAGCTATCTGGTTTGCTATTATGAGTTTGAAGACATTATGTGTCTAAAAGATTCACACTTGCAAGCTGAATAGAAATTGTTTCATAAACGATCAGAGTTTAGTGTTTAGATCTAGTTTCTTATTTCCTGTCCTTTACTGATGATAGAAAATCAGCTTAAAATCATGATCTGAAGGTGGAGCTAACAAAAGAGGTAGTGAATGCTTACTCTGATGTTTATGTAAACAAATAAGCTTTGACGTTGTTTTTTGGTAAACCACCATCTGTTGATCATAAATACAAGCATTGGCAGGTTTAACTTGCTTTTTTGTTTTTCATAAATGTACATTTGAAGTTTTTCTTGCATTGATATATATTGCAGAGGCTTCTACTATGTGGAGATACTGAACTAAGATCAGACCCATATAGCTATTTGGTTTGCTATGCTGATTTCGAAGACATTTCTAAAAGATTCACGCTTGCAAGCTGAATAGAAATTGTTTCATAAATGCTCAGAGTTTAGTGTTTAGATCTAATTTCTTATTTCCTGTCCTTCACTGATGATAGCAAATCAGCTTGAAATCATGATCTGAAGGTGGAGCTAATGAAAGAGGTAGCGAATGCTTACTCTGATTTTTATGTAAACAAATACGCTTTGACAGTGTTTTTTGGTAAAATGCCTTCTGTTGATCATATATATTGTCATGGTCGCTGTCTCTCTCTAACCGCATTGAGCATGAAATGCATTTTCTGAGATCTAGCAGCAATTAAGAAATATTCAAAGGCATCCAAAATATACATTTCTATAATCATACCTTTGAAAGGTTCGTTTATTGCAACCTTTACATGCCACCTTAAGAAAGAGATTGCTCCCCTGCCTAAGGGATATGATCATGTAATAAGTAAAGAGCTATAATCTCCTATAGAAAAATTAATAGAAAGTGAATGCCTAACGAATGATTCCCGATCCCGGTAAGTTTAATCCCTGACTAGCTCAATCAACTCATGATCTCAGGATGGTGGTTTGTTGCTTCGTTAACAGAAAAGGTCAAACACTAATATCATTATCAAATACACAGCACAACTCTGTACTTTAAAATTAGATCTTAAATTTATTAAGCCCTCCATGATAATAAAAATATTTACAAAATAATAAATGATAGTAATTAAAATTCAAGTGTATAATAAATTTTAAAGTTTCATGAATGGGAAAGGAATAGTCTGAAATTCTCCCCTGCTTACACTTTAAACTTAAAACAAAATTTCTTATAAAACAATGTGTATTGGCCATGGTATGTACGTGTTTCATAATAATAATAAAAAATGAGTTAGCCACGAGTTAATGATAGTAGAATCTTAAGTGTTCCAATATCTGAGTCCTGCATGTGGCGGACAATAATAATTATTCGGAACACTTTCGTACACACTTTTATTCCTTATGAAAACAATCCTGCACTTAGCAGATGGAATAAATTTACTCGGGGAACAAACTCATGCTAAACTACAATTTTAATCTTAAAAGTTCCGTAATATGAGTCCTGCCCGTAGTGGACAATAATAATTATTTGGAATGCTGTCTTACATACTTTTATTCCTTATGAAAACAATCCTGCACTTAGCGGATGGAATAAATTTACTCAGGGGTAACAAACTCGTGCTAAACTACAATTTTAATCTTAAAAGTTCCGTACTATGAGTCCTGCCCATAGTGGACAATAATAAGTATTTGGAACGCTGTCTTACATACTTTTATTCCTTATAAAAACAATCCTGCACTTAGTGGATGGAATAAATTTTCTATTATTTCAAAGCGAAACACATACATTCAATGACCAAACCACCCAATTATTTCTATTTAACTATTTTGAAATATTTCATATTTACTTTATCGATTCTTTTATATTTTATTTAGATACTCCAATGAATTACGTGAAGCTTTACGTTAAAATTACAAACAAAATATTTATGACTGAATTACACAATTCATTGGCTCATTTAATAATAGCAATTTAAGTCAAATGATGAATTATTCATAATAAGACATAAAAAAAAATATAAAAACATAAATAATACTTCCCGAAGTCTTCGTTCTTCTCCAGGCTATGATTTTGAGGGCAATATATATCTGCTGTGCAGGTGATTACTTCACAGGGCCTATATGGAAGTTGGCAAATTGTCCATAGCAGCTACACTTTAAGAAATGGAAAGTCACATCACTGGATGGCTATGTAGGACTCCCAGCTGTGCGAATGTACCGAACTTGGTATTTCTACTCCATGTCCATTGCGGTGTCATGAATAAATCTTGATTCCATTTTCTTCGCGATATAAAACATGAGCTCAAATTTCAATTGTATTTTTCTTTTTCAGTCAATGAATATCATATTTCTTGGTCTGCGCCTTTTAAAATACGTTCAGCGTTCAGAATAAATAGTTTTTACGCTCATAATTCTTTTTTTTTCTTCTCTTTTGTCAGTACACTCCGGAAACTATACTGCTAACGGGTAAGAGTGCCCATGCAAGTATCAATGAATATAATCCAGCAAACTCAAAGTGAATGGGTAAGAGTGCCCATGCGAGTATCTACCAATGTAACCCAGCTAACTAATTAAATTTCACCTGACCAGCCTTTATATATCCCCCCATTACAGGGTGTATTCTCTCATCCCCCCCGCACAAGTTATTGCTTTTACATTTCTGTTTTTAATTAAACAAGTCCAAACAATGGATTTAATTTTAGCTGTCTTTTAATTTATTTCAGAATTTCACAGACCATTTAAATTCCAATCCCTTGATTTCTTTAAACAATAAAGTAAAATTACATTTATCTAATTAAATAATTTTGAATAGGTGTCAAGCCGAATAACAACTGATACAATTTCTACACTTGTTTTCCAAAAACATTATACAATAAAAGAAAGAGGTCATTGGCTTGCCTGCAGTCATAAACATTAAGTTGTAAAAAAAAAAAAAATTATAAAACCGTATACTTGTTGTTACATAAAAATTGTTTTTGAGTTTTCCAAAAAGAATATTCAACAAGCAACAGAAAAAAATATACAACATTTGAGAATCTAAAATAAAACAAAATCAAAATAAAATATGTTTACTGTTGGGTTATTTGCAAATACATTTCAGTTTCCCATAAGAATTTCTTTAACCCTCTGTCATATTTATTCATCTCATAAATAAAAAACATATAGCATTTATTAACAGCAAAATACATATTTATATGTGGTGTCTGCATTTGTTTATTTATAGGCGTATTATCATCATTCATCCTATTTATTTTAAATATAGTATGTGTGTGTAAGCAACAGAGAAAATATACCTGCACAGACCACTCCTTTTATTATAATATGTACATTTGTTTGAACTGCAACTAATGCTTGCAGTCAACTTTGTGGCAGTCATTTAAAACTGACTGTCACAATATATATAAATATAAACTCTTTTTACTCTCCATATTAGTTCTCTATCTCACCAATTCCTTATTTTTTTATTAATGCATCTATTCTTCTATCCTATTCCTTGTTGCTATAACACTCAATAACTCTCCTAAAACAATCATCCCACTTTTTTTATTAATGCCATTTATTCTTCTATGCTATTCCTTGTTGCTATAACACTCAACAATTTTCCTAACACAATCATCCCACCTTTTGTATAAATATATTGACATAAAGACTTTATCTAAATTTTTTGCATATCATATTATCTTTCTCATCTATTTTGTAGCCTGTCCTTTAATCATAACCCAATTAAATACTATTTTGGCTATTCTTTTATTATTCACAAATTTCAACCTATCAAACATTTTCATTTTGCTTTTTGCATCTCTCATACAAAAACTTAACCATCCCATTTCTCCTTAAATTGCCTCCTTTGCTATCCTCACATCTACATCTAATGCATGTCTTCTTACATATCTACATCTAATGCAGTTCTTCTTACTACTTTTTGCACTTTTTATAAGTAATGTAATATACATTTACTAACACAGAATGCATTGTTACCATAATTTAACCCTGCTACTACCATCCCTTCCATACAATTCATGCTACATCATATTTATTATATAAAAACCCTGTTAATTTCTTTATTAGTCCCTTTTTTGCTTTGCTTCATTTAACAATTTTTTTCTCCCATTCATGCAAACAATTTCTTTGATTACTTGAGGTGATTCTCAAATAGTTATACCTATTCACCACATTCAACTTTATATCCCCCAATAGAAATTCTTTTTTTTCTCCTTTTCCAGCATTTACCAACATTATTTATGATTTTTCTTCACTAAATTTAACCCACATCCCTTTACACATCTTTGTGCATGTCTTCAGCATAACTTCATATCTTCTCTACTTTCCATGTACATGAACATATCATCAGCAAATAAAAGACATGATAATATATATACTCCTTTGCTATTTATTAATTGTATCTCTACCCCATTTCCTAGTTTTTCTATTGTTCTCTCAATTTCTTTCAAATATACCAAAATAAAATTGGGTGACATAGGGCATTCTTGCCTTAGTCTCATCTCACTTTTAACTCTAACTGATTCTATATTTCTTAATTAATATGTATAGTAATTATTTTCATACAATCTCTTAATAAGATCCACTAAAGCTCCATTCATTCCCAAATTTACTAAAGTTACTCATAATCTTTTTCTATTTATTCTATCATATGCCTTCTCTATATCTACAAAAATTATACATAACTATCTACCTGTATTCTACCTGTATTCCTATTCATATTTTCAAGTTGTATGACTACAAATAAACTAACTTCTATATGCCTATCCAATTGCAAACCTTCTTACATTTTTTTGACTGTCTTATTTTTTCCATCTATTTGCCACCCTTCCAGACATCATATATGCAAACACTTTATATGACATTGATGTTACCACTATAAGTCTATAATTGTTTAACTTTCTATAATTCTTACCCTTTTCTTTAAATATTAGCCTTACTCTTGTATTAGTCCAGCTATTTGAGAATATTCTCTCTTCTGTGCCATCTTATTAAAACATGATAATAGATTTTATTTTGTCCTATTTCCTAAATTTATTACCATCTCTGCTGCCCTTCCATCTAAATCTTTTGTCTTTACATTTTTCAATTAATTATGCCTCATTTAGTACATTTTTTAACATGATAATAGATTTGATTTTGTCCTATTTCCTAAATTTATTACCATCTCTGCTGCCCTTCCATCTAAATCTTTTGTCTTTACATTTTTCAATTCATTATGCCTCATTTAGTACATTTTTTAACATGATAAGAGATTTGATTTTGTCCTATTTCCTAAATTTATTACCATCTCTGCTGCCCTTCCATCTAAATCTTATCTTTTGTCTTTACATTTTTTAATTTATTGTGCTCATTTAGTACAATTTTTGTAAACTTGAATGTGTTCATTACTATATGATTTTATGGTTGTTATCACTCTGCCTTTCATATCTAATTTTTTCCTATATCCATTTATATTCTCTGCATGCTTTTTCTCTCTTTTATGCTTTTACTAATTATCATTTTTCTATTAGTTTTATTCTGAATATTCTCACCTAAAACCCTACTTGCCACTTTTTCTACTTCACCACACCACTCCTTATATTCATCCCCAATAAATACTTCCATGATTTCTTTTATTTTATATTTTTCTAACTTATTCTTATCCTTCATTTTCCATCCACATCTTTCACTATCCTTTCTACTTCTCCATCACATTACTAATCATTTCTATTATAAAGAAATTATGATCACTATTATATATTCTCCCTTCATCATCAAACCTTTTAATTTTTCACACTTTATTCATTCATTCTTTCACCACTAATACATAATTTGTTGTGTGAAATTTATTATTTTTAGATCATATGTATTATTTCTCATAAATATTTTATAAAATTTCAAATGCTCAAATTCGCTCTCTGTCAAAAAAATTGTAAAAGCTGTCCATTTTTGTTATTTACACGATCAATTTCTTCAATATGCACATTCATATTCCCTATAACCATTATTTTATTCCCCTTTCTTTGAACCTCTGAATATCCTTTAGTATACATTCTTATGTGCTATTGTTCAACTATTATAGTTTGACAATCTCCAATGACCATATATACTATAGTCATCATTCATTCTTGTCTTCCTAATCTTGTCTCAAATCACAAACCTTTTTGACACTTAACAATATTTAAATACTTTTTTGACATAACTCTTATGCTATCACCCCTTTTTTATTTCTATTTATATCCTGCATATCCTGCCATATCAAGTCTTTCAGGATAGGTTCTTCTTCTAACTGCTTTCTACTACTGCTAATACCTCAAGCTCTTTATTTTTAATTGCTTTGTTTAATTCGTCACTTTTCTGGTCTCTTACCACCCTTGTATATTCAAATATCCAATTTTAACAATTTCTTGTTTTCATACCACTCTTTTATAAATTATCTTGATTCTTTTTTCTCTATTACATTTGTATTTAGCTTGTTTAACATTGGTTTTACAGATTCATTCCCACAACTACATTTATATATAAATTGGTTATTCTTTGTTTACTTCTTACATCACATCCATTCCTGACCTTCTTTTTGATAACACTGTAATTAAAACCCTACCCCAAATCTTTCCCAAACTATAATATTTTTTTTATAAATCAAATCCCCTAATGCTTCACTTTCTTGTTTTGCTAAGTACAATCCATCTTTACTACATAACTTCCTCTTTTTAATAAAAAATCTCACATACCCACAAACATAATGTTATTTCTCTCACATATCTTTTTCAATCTCTCATTTCTGTCATTCCATGTGTAAAATAAATTAATATTTAATTTATTAGCTATTTTAGTAGTTCATGATTTTATAGTTTAGAATGTTATAAAAATATATAATCCATGTGTTTGTTATCTTGGATTTTTTCAATTTGAAAGTTTGTTTTTATCTTATGAAATGATCAGATTTCAAAGTTGGATTTTTTTTTATTCAGTTGATTATAATTCTAGATAAACTATTTTTATTTAATTATATGGTTCTAAAAGTTTTTTTTATAAATTCTATATTAATAATAGTATTATAAAAGAGTCTTTCTATTGTATATTTGTTTAATTATTCAACAAGTTTTAAAAGTAAAATTCCGAAAGACAAAAGAACAAAAACATTTATGTTGCAACTTTTTCTAAAAATATCCAAGAGGTGATAATTCTATTTGGAAAAAAAAAATAATTAAAATAGCATAGGAGGAGAGAATAAAGAAGAACAAAGTATAAATTCAACAGATTTCTTTTGTTAGGATTATTGCAATTATTATGAGAATCTACAATTGCTCAATTTAAGACTGTTGAAAAAAAAGCTCTCTAGCTAGAGAAATCGATGACTTCTCTCCTGGGAAAATCTTTTCATCTTAGCTGCACCAGGATTTACCCAAAAAGTTAACAACTCTAGAAATGAATGAGGCCAGGCAGCTAGCCAAGAGTGTTCAAATATAACCAAGGACAGTTGTGATTCATGCAAGAAGCTACAGAAAAATGTCAAACCCATGAATTTTGCACTATCAATAGAATTTAATGGTCTGATGGCTGCGAATAATTTTCAAGTGGATGGTCAACACCAATTTAATTTATTTTAAAAGTTCTACAATGAGTGAGGTAACTACGAACTGTTTACTAAAGTTGAACTTTATTCCATTGATACAGTGAAGTACAATTAGAAACTCAATGTATTCTTTTTTACTTTATGTAAGCTACCTCATAGTGTATTGTTTCAACAATAGAGCATGGAGTTTATTTAATTAATCTATCTGGTTATACATTTATATTTATGCTAAAATAGTTATTAATTTTTGACATGTTTTGGGGGTAGACTTTTATGTTATTTTATTTTAAATTGTTTTTTTAATCTTTACTATTATACTATGTGTATGGAAATTCTGCTTTTATGATAAGAATAGACCGATCTTTGAAAAATAAAAGAGGCTGAATGTAAAGCTTAAAATGTGGACATAAGACACAAAATCACTTATACTAGGATAATGTAAAAATAAAATATAGACATAAGGCATAAAAATACTTATGCCAGAATTTAGTGGTCCAGAATTAACTTTTATAACAATATCATGGTAGAGATTTTTGGTTAATTGAGAAACAGCTCACTGATGTAATACACCTAGTTTTTCACTCCTCTTTGGATAGAATGCTGACAAGAAATGTGGATCTTAGTTGATTCATAGATTAGTGAAGGGGGTATTTTCCTTGAGAAAAGATAATCATAAAAATGTGTTATATTAAGGGTTAATTTTAAATAAATGGAACATGGTTGAAGCTAAGTAGAAAGTCTTTATTTTTCAGAGATAACATCATGCGTTCAGATTGCACTTTTGTATAAAATCCAGAGTATGTATGAGAGAACAAGGGAATCAAACGTATAATAAAGATTATTGTGTGTTAGTACTTGTGTCTACCTTGTTATTTTTATTATAAAATAATTCTCCAAAACAATTGCATTCTCTGGAGAGATAGAGCTCATGAAACTAGTGTCTGCAAGAGATTATGCTAAAAACGATTTTATGGCTGCATTACATAAATTAATAAATTCTGTGACTATAGAATAATCTTCTTGGCCTAGTGCTAGGCTATCCACCTAGTGATGACCTTGTTCCAGGTATTATAATTTTAGTAATCTTAGTAATTTAGCAGCTCCTACTCATCCATTACTCTTTCTGATGGCTCTGACACATTATTTATCCCTACTATAATATAAACATATCTATTCCCTTGTTTATGTACCTTATCTGTAACATCCCTAATTCTAGCGGTAGGCAAACATACTCTTAAAATATCTCTTTCTATTTTTCCTTGCAATTACATCTCTACATCCTCTAATTAGTGAGTCTCCTATCATAACTGCATCAAAGTTTACTTTTCCTATTTCATCTGCAACATTTTGGACTTCTTTATTGCTTCTATTCAATAATTTCTTGATCTGCTCACACTTCATCTCTAATGATTTTAATTTTACTTCTACATCCTTTATCACTTCTTCTATCTTACTTATTCTTTGCATAACTATCTTCATTGCACTACTTATTTTGTCATCTATATCTCTTGTCATCTATATCTCTTGTCACTCTACCAAATATATAGTCTATTATACCTTCCTTAACTACACTTTCCTTCTTTCTCCTAACTTTTTCTTTAAACTATCTACACTTAATCATTTTTCCACCTCTTTTATCACTTTTATACATGATCTACATAACAATACACCTTTTATATTCTTTCTAGTCTTATTTAAGCATTTCAAATAAAAAACCTTATCACATGTGGTACATTCTACCAAAGCACACCTAATTTCCTTCTGATCATTGTATATATATTACAGGATATAAATGCAATCCATATTTTCTTATTTTTCAATTCCCCTACTCTATATTTAAATTTATGATTTTTCTACTACTCTTCAAATTTATACAAAAGGGGAAAAAAACTTTTTTTTTTTAAAATGGTGATCGAAAAATGTGCTCTGCTAATCTTACACCTCAAACATTACCCTATTTCTCAAATAAATCACCTTCTTAAATGAAAAATTCTTTAATAGCTAACCTACTAAAAATCAACTAATTTTGTGTATGACTTAGTTTTAAAGCCTCCTTGCACAAATCACACACATACAAAAAAAAATATTTTCTTTTATATTTAAAATGGCATATCAAATCACTTTCCAAACATTAGCAGTATTTTTCCTGCTTTGCCAAATCCAATTAAATCTATCTCTCTGCACTCAAAAGTTTCTTTTCACATCCACTCACTAAGAAAATATTCTTCAGCAACAAAGATTTTTTCAAATGATATTAAAATATATAAAACTTTAACTTACCTTGCGGAACAAATCAGCCATGTCAGCACAGCATGATGAAAAAGCATACTGATTCTATGACCATCTATTGAGAGATTTACTCACTCTTTTTTTTTTTTTTAAATTGCCAACTAATCTGCATTGAATTATTAACTCAAAAAAAAGGAAGATGTCAATATTTGCAAATAGCAAATCAATGTCTATGTACTTGATGTCCTTTGTTCTTGAAAATATTTACAAGATTATTTAAAGATTTTTTGAATAGAAATAAGATTGCTATTTTTCTTAATTAACTAAACATTATTGTTTATACAATAATGTTTTATTTTTAAAATAGAAGCAGCTTCATAAAGATGAATAAGGCTATGGCCATTACAATCACCATATCTCAAATTTTTGACCAGGAACAACAACAATCTACCCCAGTTGTACTCTTTCAAAGATGGAACTTTTATTTTTATTAACATACCCCATAAGATTTTATTTCTAAAAACAAATATCTAATTTTTTTCTTCAGTTTAGTCATCATGGTTATATTAGACTATGACACTCTTCAAATTTAGATTATCCAATCATGGACATGAAACAACTTATCATGTACTATCATAAACATCATATGATCACCATTTCTTAAGCTGGCTTATAACTGTTATTAAAACAGGCAAAACTCACGATATGTATTGCCACACACAGCAAGCTAGATTAATCAATGGATACCAGAAGGCTTGTGCATAAAATCCCCATCTAGTGCCTACTCATCCAATATCCCCAGACTAGTTTCTGGCTTGTGGCCTTCATCAGTGAGGAGCCTTGGATCTGAGAGCAATGCCCCTAGATATTAGGATCTAATGCAACCCCCTAGCGGCCACCTTTTATCTCCACCTAACTACAAAACTATGAGTCTTAAATTGAAAATACCTTAATATTTTCAATACAAACTCATTAGCCTATAAAGTCATATAGGTCTGAACTCAGTTCAGTACCTATATCTTTTGGTGTCTTTGGTTCTTTAATAACCATAGCCACCACTTTCCTATTAGGCAGGATTGGTTTAAGCCAATAAATATCACATGATCACCATTTCTTATGCTTGCTTATAATTGTTATTAAAACAGGCAAAACTCACTATGCGTATTGCTACATGCAGCAACCTACATCTAGTGCCTACTTATCCAATATTCCCAGACTAGTTTCTGGATTGTGGCCTTCATCAGTGAGGAGCCTTTGATCTGAGAGCACTGCACCTAGATATTAGGATCTAATGCAATCCTCTAGCAGCCACCTTTTATCTCCGCTTAACTACAAAAGTATGAGTTTGAAATTGAAAACACCGTAATATTTTCAATCCAAGCTCATTAGCCTATATAGCCATATAGGTCTGAACTCAGTTCAGTACCTATACATTTTGGGGTATTTGGTTCTTTAATAACCATAACCACCACTATCCTATAAGGCAGGATTGGTTTAAGTCAATATACATCACATGATCACCATTTCTTATGCTTGCTTATAACTGTTACTGAAACAGACAAAACTCACTATACGTATTGCCACACACAGCAAGCTAGAGTAATCAATGGATGACAGAAGGCTCGTGCATAAAATCCACATCTAGTGCCTACTCATACAATATTCATTGATTACTCTGGCTTGCTGTGTGTGGCAATACGTATAGTGAGTTTTGTCTGTTTCAATAACAGTTATAAGCAAGCATAAGAAATTGTGATCATGTGATGTATATTGACTTAAACCAATCCTGCCTTATAGGATAGTGGTGGTTATGGTTATTAAAGAACCAAAGATACCAAAATGTATAGGTACTGAACAGAGTTCAGACCTATATGACTATATAGGCTAATGAGCTTGGATTGAAAATATTAAGGTGTTTTCAATTTCAGACTCATAGTTTTGTAGTTAAGTGGAGATAAAAAGTGGCTGCTTGAGGATTGCATTAGATCCTAAAATCTAGGTACAGTGCTCTCAGATCCAAGGCTCCTCACTGATGAAGGCCACAAGCCAGAAACTAGTCTGGGGATATTGGATGAGTAGGAACTAGCTGGGAATTTTATGCACAAACCTTCTGGCATCCATTGATTACTCTAGCTTGCTATGTGTGGCAATACATATAGTGAGTTTTGCCTGTTTTAATTCATGTACCATCATGATTGTCAGTTTCATCAAACTTTGCCCATAAATGTATTTTATTATAGATAAAATAAGTATTTGTTTATAGTTTGTTATTAATAAAATTATATATATATATAATGTTACTATAAATATTGTGTTATGATTTCTTGAGATATTCTAAAAATTATAAATCAATTTTAATATTTTAAAGCAGAATTCTATAAATTTGTCAGAAATTAATATTTATTCATTCACATTTTAAAAATAAATTTAATTCAAACAAGACTTCATTTATTTTCTGAAATAACTCTATTTGAACTGTTTTTTACTCATTATTCAATGATAAAAATACCCTTTTGTAACTGTTTATTATTCTTTTTTCAATATTTGCAAAATTTAAATATGATTTATAAGAAGATTTTTCAATTGAAAACATTCATTTTTAACTAATCAAAGTCCAACTTATCAATTGTAGTATAGAATAATCGTTTATTAAAATTAATTATTAAATGATTACAAAAAGTGTCACCAGTAGGAACAATGCAAATGTTATCTTGCAAAAAGATTAAATTTAAAACCAAGTATTTGTAATTTCACAAAAGAATTTCTTTTATTATTATTACTATTATATCCAAATAGTGTTTGTGGCCAGATGATTGTCATGCCTGAATGATTTTCATAAGTATTTTAAAATTGTATATTGTAATTGTTAATTTGAAAGATTTTATCATTTATCACTCCTTAATTTGTTTGTTGGGGAAAAACATTTTAAAATAAATAAATAAAAATTAATTATGAAAATATATACATAAAAGTTAATATATATTTGATCTTAAAGTCAGTTTCTCTAGTTGTTATATGACATTTGATACCAAAATGTCAGTGATATATTTCAACATTCACTGAATTGACAAAACCATTTGTTTCTTTTTATACTGAATTAGAATTGATTTAGAAACTTTTAATTATTGGACCTAAATTATCACCAATGAGAAAATTGCTGAGAATAATCTATATTCATTCTTCCCTCTTGCATCCAGTGATGGTAGTAAGCTTTATAATATTTATATTGTAATTCCTGTTATATGACTTTCTCCCATGATTCTATTTAAAAACTATTGTTATTTCCTTGGTTATTTCTTTTAAATGTAGTTATAACATTACTCAATAGATAGAATCTCTAATATTAGTAAATTAAAATTAGCATTATTTTCTGAATTTTGAAAACCTAATTGGAAATAAAAAATACCCAAAGTGTATTCAGTTTGCTGAATTATACTATATCCAACCACAACTGTTTTAAGATATTGTTTTATTATTAATAATGATAATGTTTTATAAATGGTCATCTAATGATTCTTAGATAGAAAATATATATAATAGAATATTAGAGTTACTATATTCTCAATATATGTATGAACATGTTCGTAAGTAATATACATTCATGGCTATAAATATTACTTAGTATTTTTAGAGATTCAATCTTTCTTAATCACTATATATAAATAATGTGCTAAGTTTTACAGTGCAAATTTAGACAATAATAAACATGAATTGACATTGTATTTATTTCAATTTAATTTAATCCCTTGTAGAGCCTTTAAATATTCAATCTTAATAACCCTGTGAAAAAATGCAAAATAATCATTAATATATAATTCTGGAAATTTATAGCATATTATGTAATGTATTCAGAGCTAAAATATTTCTCAACAATCATATAATAAGATTCTAAATATAATAAATCTCACAACCAAACCACCACGCAAACAAAACTGAATCCATCTATAAACGAAAATGAATTTAGACTATAATTAAATATAAGAATGAAAATTTTATTTATTGCACATATTAAATAATGATTAATTTTTCAATAGTCATTTTTCCATATGTATAGGAAAGCTATTGTTTTTTATTTTACTTTAAAACGAAATAAAAATTATTTTGCATTTTTACGTTTTATGAAAAACATGATTCAAAAAATAAACTTCTAAAATATTAACTTTTAAGATTTTTCTTTTCTTTTTAAAAAACAAGCAAAAAAAAAAAAAAAAAGACTGCCATCTATGAAATAGGATTGTAACTAAAATATAATTTCTTAAATAAATGTAAACCAATAGTCACATCTTTTTTCATTTATTTCTTTAAAGTATTAATATCATGATTGATATTGATACAGTTTGTTAATTCTTTCTTTATGTGGCATTAAAGATAATTTCTGGATAAAAATTATCATTTATATTAAAATATTTTTTTAAATCTTCATCATTTATAGAAACTTGATTTTCTTAGTAACTTTTCCTTTATTTTTCTCCAGGTCTTTTTTTATTTATGTAATCTCTATTTTCATTAAAAAGTTTATTATAGAATTTAACTGAAAAGTCATTTATTTATTTTACCCCTTTCTTGTTTTTAATTTCTTCATTCACATAATTTTAATATTGAAATATTTATTTAATGCCACTTTAATATCTGACTTCAGCCCATTTCTCTTTTTAAGTTAACTTATATCCTTCATCTGTTTTATAATCAGATTCACAAAGATCATATATCTCCCCATTGTATATAAAACAAAATAGAGTCGATTCATGTCTTATTAATCTTTTGTTTTCACGATGACAGATTTTATTTTTATTTCAATAATAATTGTCAAGATATCACGAATCATTATTTTCTTTTTAGACTTAAAAGCTGGTTTATTGCCTTGGGATTGTTACAATTCATTCTAAATTTTTTGGCGTGTACAGGTTGTATCCTATATCTGTCCATAAAATATATTTTATATATTATAGTAGAAATATCACATGACCACAAATGGAGTACATGGATCAATTTTGCAGTTTGAGCTGGATTTTATATATACACCTGGGTCTCTTTTTACACGGACTTAATTAATATGATTTTGAAGTTACACGATTCGTGTTTCACCGGAAGTCGAATTCCGATATTGCGCTATTACTTTAAATAATAAATTTCACGCACTTACATTATATTGAAAGTAATAGCACATTATTGGAATTCGACTTTCAACTTAGTAATTTCAATATTTTCAGTGCTTTATAATAGTAATATTTTATGCAGTAATAAAATTAAAATCATGATTTCCACATTTTATGTATACACACATTAAATTTTACAAGATTATAATGTAAATTTGTTCAAACATTGTGCGTGTTAATTTTGCATTTTAAATCACATTCTGTTTTTGCTTTTTAAAAAAGAACGTAATCAATTATTAATCATTTAGTGTCCACAAGTTTATTTTTAAAAGGTCAGTAATAGCAGTGGGCACAATTAAATTTGACAATTAAAAATTAAAATCTGATTTTTAATTGTAATTAACAATTTAAAAATTACTTACGGCGATTTGAAATAATGGGATGTTAAATTTGATTTTTCAACAGAATTGAAAATTAAAGACAAAAATAAGAATTTAATTTTTAGTTGTTGGTTTCATAAACAATTAATAAAATCATAGTCTCAAAGATTAATTACTAATTACATTGTCAACAGAAAACCATTAACACAGCATGAGAGTGCAAACAAACGCATTTTTTGGCAAATAGCTATAATAATTAAAACGTGTATAAAAAATGTAATTTACTGTACTGAAAATTATGCATAAAAATATATTATTTTGAATAAAATTAAATATTATAGTTAAAAAAAGTTTGTCTTGTATCAATTTTTTTCAAATTTGAAATTTTTTATTAGTCATATTTCATTTCCTTATTATTTTTTTTCCGCTAATTTTAAAGTAATTTTACATCGGTGCTTTGCTTTTACGTGAATATTGAAAAATCACAGACCGCATCCCCCCTTTTTCAATGTAAGTTACGTCTATTTTTGCGCAATTTCATTTGCACGTGTTTTCTGAGGAACCTATCTATCACGTAAAACGAGACCCAGGTGTATATCATTATTTTATTTTGATATATTAATAATCTGCTTCATTAAATTGCTTTACAAATATCCTGCCACAACTAATATTCTCAAGTATAATAAGAACAATTGTAGATGCCTGCAAGAATTGGCTCCGCTATTAGTTATGTATGAACAATAATAGCATGTGCATCTTCCATGCAATCTTCCACTATTTGTTTACACTTCAATATTGTGATTTAACTCTGCAAAATAAATCCTACCCTTCTAGTTGCTAGGAATAATTTTACTTAGATTAATAAGTAAGTGTGTCAGAATGCCTCAACTGAAAGCACCATAATATTGAAGTAAACTATGATTTTTCTCACTGGAATGATACATTGGACCATGAAATTCTCTTCTGGCACTGCAAATTTAAAAAAGACAATTCCTTAAGATTTATTCATCTTTTTCAAACAACAAAGAGCTTACACATACTATATGTCAATCTTCAATAAACAAATGCTTTAGATATGCTCACCAATATCACGCAATATTTTGATTAGAAATGATGTTTGGGGATCTCTGCACAACTCACATATAACTCTTTTCATTTCTTTAAACATCATCAATAATTAAAATTTGCAGTACTGTTTTATTATTTATCTAGTTGATTGTTACCAATTATATAAATCCGCATTAATTTTAATATTCATCCATATCAACAAAGCGAGCTTGTGATATTTTTTGTTCAAGTGTTTTATGCTGATTTTCAATCTCTTCTCTTAATTCTAACATCCAATTTTTTTTTTGGGGGGGGGGATGTTTTCTTTGATGTAGAGTTGATTTTTGGCGATAAAAATTGTATTTAATTTTCATTCCCAGTTTATCTAATAATCTGAGTTCATTCTGACCTATCCACTTATTTTCTCCTTTCCTTTTTTCCAGCACATGATAATCATGTCCTCTTGTTTTTATCTATTTATATGGCATTGATATTCATCTCAATACCCTTTAGAAAGGAAATTTGCTTTGGCACTTACACCTTCCATTTGTTCTAAATGCAAGATTTTTGCTATAGATGCATTTAGGAACTTTAAAATTTGCTCTATTGTTTTTCTTCCCATCTCAATCATATTTGGGAAATCTATACCTTACTAATCTTATAATACCTCATTCAGATAGTATATTGTCTTTCAGTTCCAAGTATTGTTACTTGCCTTCTAAAAATAACATCTAGATTTCTCCAACTTGGTTGTCTTCTGAGTCAATTGAGGTTTAATGTCTTTCTTGTAAACTTGATTCTATTAATATTTTAAAAGCACTTGTCTGTATTTCAAAAATACTAAGACCTCATTCAGTAGTGAATCTCATTAAGGGTGGGATATCCTTTCAAAATGACAGTGAGCTATCATATGCTTATATTCTTTTATGATGAAGTTTAAACTGAAATATTTTTTAAAATTATTTAAGAATGTTATAAAAGCCAGCATAAATTAAAACATTTTTAGCTTCTAAAAATTATTTTTTTGTAATATACTCATAGTTGTATGTGTGAATATTTGGATTTGCTTTTTTCCTTCTTACTTAGGCTGGATATTATGTGGTTTTCTTTTAAGGAAAAATATTGCTGGATTATTAAGATAGGCCACATTCTTTCTGATTAGCTTTTATTATTTGTTTTTATTTTCTTTTTGATTTATTATCAATGCTAACTCAATTATGATCCAGATGATGATCAAATTCTTATCTTATCACTAGTTTTTCAAAAAAGCTTCCAACTTGGAATTTCAATAAAAATATGCATCTGAAAAGCAAGAAACTATATTCTATTATCCATGATTGCAAAAAATAAAAAAATAATAATTTAATAGTAAAATGTATGTCAATGGTATATATAAAGATGTGGTTCATATATAATTGATACCTAATTGATTGAATGACATTAAAGTAGTAATGATATATGTAAAGAGAATATATATTGGCAAGAGGAAAGAAGAAAAGAAGTAAGATTCCTGGAGGTTGGATATGGCTTTAACTATCGGAAGTTTTAATGATACTTTCCATTACTCATAATGAATGAAGAATTTTGTCATTATTGTCAGTATGTAACATTAACATGTGACATTTATGAAATGTTTTATCTTAGGTACTTTTCCAACTCATTCACAAGTTTGTATAAAATAATCATTGTTTTCCCCAAAAGCTAAGCAAAATTATTAATAAGTATCATCTTTCATACATTTTATCAGAATCAACCACTAATTATCTGATAATTCATACAAGCCAGACTTGTAAGTTCAAAGATTTTGCTAGTTATTTATATTGATTATTTAGATAGCATATAATTCTTAAATTGAGATAGACCTAATTGTTCATCCCACATTGAGTGTTTTATTATGTGAATGTTCTACACAGGATTTCAGGACATGAATTATTCTGCTTAATTGTTGAAATATATGTTAGGAATAATTAGATAGTTTATCTCATAATCCACAGTTTAAGAGAAATCTGATTAACATGTTTTTATGTATACATATTGAGAGTTTAAAAGAAAAAAATTTTTAAATATTACATTCTAATTAATCGACCACACAGATTGGCTTATATAAGTAAAAATTTAGGTTAAAGATAAGATGATTGTTCTTATCTCCTCTTGGGTTGAGATTTGGGAGGTCCCTCTATGTTCAAAACTACATTGTTTGACTACTGTACAAATATTTAAGGCATATATAGAAAAAGATTAAAGCTTATCTCTTTCTAATTGCATACTGCCTGTGTGCTTAATAAATAATTAGAATATTACACTACTTTTTATGCTTCTGTATTATATCTAAAATGAACTTTATTTAAAACTTAAGATGTACATAGGGTTGAATTACAATGAAGCACATAGATTGACTTCTCTGAAATTAATCAATGGTAATAATGTTATAATAAAACAGCAAGCGGTAATATAGGTGACAGAACAGAGGGTAGGATTTCTAAGAAGGATGCAATGAGTCAAGTTAAGAGTACATGAGATTGCTATCTCTCTGGACAACAGAAGAGTTTGAAGCAGTATCTCTTCAATTATTATTTCAAAGACAGTCACTGAGATAGTTGATGAGATAGTGAAACAGTAGTTTTAATACAAAGATTTAATCACCGTAGCGAAATCCAGAAATTTCCTTGGCTGTCTTGTGAAAGTTTCCTTGATTTTTAAATCAAGAGCCTTAGTATATATCCTCCAGGTTATCTGCTTACATTATGTGTTATATAAAAATCGATTCTTAATCCTAAGAGTCACTTGTTGAATTACATCGTATAATACAAAACCGACATCAGAAATTGGATTTTGTCTGTCTTGTTTCAACAACCTGAGATCCAGTGAATACCAGGAGCATTAGTGCATAGGCTGATTAACCATTGGTGGTCTTATTCCATGGGCTAATTAATAATCGGTAATAATTGATTGTTGTAATTAGAGATGATCTATGAAGTTTAGACTTCAATAATGAATAACGTTTTAAGAGTCTATTATATGTGATCCAATTTAAAATAGGTGAGTGGTGTACTTGAAAGACATCCTAATGCAATGTTCAGGTGCAGACAAAAATAAAATTACTGTTCAGAAAAATTGTTCTCTACTAGATAAAGTCTCTGGTTTTAGTAACTGCATCCAAACCACTATAAGTAATGTGACAATTGCTTTCTTATGAATGAGGGAACCAGTATTGACAGAAATCACCTTAACACTCTCCTTGAAGCTCCCTCCACAAAGAACCATGATTTAGGCTACCAGAACCCCCAACTACTAGATCCCTTCACCCAGACAGCAAGGTGAAATCTTTGGTTTATCACAAAATTGCCAAAACCACAATAATGCCAAAATTGCCCCTTAACACCCTCCTTACAGTTCCACCCAAGGACTGTGATTTAGGCTCCCAGGGATTTTCCCAACCCCCATATCCCATTCAGAAAGCTAAGGTAAATTGTTTGGTCTATAACAAAAGCACCAAAAACCACAATAAGTAACATTTCAGTTGCTTTCTTATGAATGAGAAAGTCTAAATTGGTAATAGTCCCCTTATCACACATATATAAAAATGTAGAATTGTTTTGAGGGTCAATGATGCTATTGAAAGTATGTTTTGATTCAATAAATAGAAGAATATGAGGAGAGAAATTATTAAACCAATTGCTAATCACATAAAGACATTGTGGAGAATTAATACCCTTCATATTTATTTCTGTAGTGTTTACTAACATATAATGAGTATGTGTAAATTTGGTGGATTTTTTAGTAACGAGGATTAGAACATATTAATTAAAAAAATAGGTAATTATAAATTAATAAAGATAAATTTATATATCTTTCTTCTAAGATTATACCCAGGAAAGAAAAATAATACAATACTGCAACTTGTTTAATTGAGTTTTTCCCAGATTCATTGTCATAGCTTGAATTTACTTGTCATGTTTAATCTAATGTTTGCCATTTAAGTTTGTTTTTTTTTTAAAGTAATTTTTTTCCAATTTGCAGTATTTCTGTTTCAAAACATCCATTAATAAAAAAGACTTTTTTAGTTATTTGTGTTATCATAGTTTATTCTCTTTATATTCTGAAAAGGAGAAAAATTCATTGTTGTGTATTATAGGTAAGTTTTCAATTGTATTAAAAGATTTTGAAGGACTGATTATCATATTCTCTTTTTAACAGTTAAGTCAATTGGAAGGATTTTGTTGACCTTGATGACATTTTATTAGTATCTATTACTGCCATCAAGATTGTTTGTTCTTGGGTTAATTGAGTTGTGCCATCATTGCCTTGTCTAGTTCATAATGCATGAATGCCTCACTGTTAGCAGAGTCTTCAAATGATGTTTTTATATTTTGTTTTTTCCCTGAGTTTGCTGGACAATTGGATGGAGGATTTTTATTTATTGTGAGATTGTTAAATTAAACTGGTTTGGATTGAATAATGCTTTTTTCATTTTGTGAAAAGGTTTTCCTTATTTTTGAATGCATAATAATGATTTTTGTACTTTATGTCAAAAGACCATTATCTTCATCATTGGAAGAATTAGAAATATCATTAAATATAGTTTATGTACTGATATCCATTTCTGTTTTTTGCTTATTTATAATCTCTGTAATGTTGGCTTTTGAAGGAGGGATATTTTTATGAAGGATGTTGATAGATTATACCTACTATGTTTTTCACTAATGATGCATCCCCTTGTGGTTCATTTTGTAAGTAAATTTTTGTAGTCATTTTGAGATTATTTATAAATATGGCTTTCCATGTCTTTTGATGTAGTATTCCTACAGCATTGGTGCACTTAGTGGTTTTTAATCCACATTGATTGTAGAAAGGTTCTGAACATTTTTTAATTAAATGAATTTTTAATTTGCAAAAAAAAAAACATTGTAGTGAGATAACATATCTCAGTTGAATGTAATGTGGGTAAGTCTGTTAGTTGGATATTCTTGTTAAGAATTAGATTAAATACTGAAGTATTGGTTAGTACTGGTATAGTGGTTCTTTTTCCTAAAAGATATTTATATCTTGATAATTTCCCTCACATATTTGTTGAGGTATTGAACTGTAAAGATGATGTGGCAGTTTTTAATTTAACCTGCTAAAGTATTTGATCTAGTGATATGAATAGTGGATAATTTTATTATTTAGTACAGGAGTCAGCAACCATTTAGTGGTGTCATGCCAAACCTATGTTGCAATGTTTTTCATGTGCCACGTGATTGTACTAATCTTATCATTAGTGATTCATTTATAATGGCCTTCAAAATGATATATTATATACTTTTGAAGCCCATTATAACCGGATCTTATATTAATGGCATTAAATATCTTAAAATATATAGAATCATAGGTGAAATAGTATGTTTAGTTAAATTATATTAAATTTGAGAGCCATGCTTAAAATTTTCTTTGACATGGAGAAAATTCATCCTGTTGGTGCTTAAAAAAGCTGTATTGTTTACAAAATTGCCAATTCATGTATAGTAATTCAGAATAGGCAAAGTGCATTTAATCTTTCATAAATTAATTGAAAAAGCTAATTAATGAACTCTAACAAAATAAGACAAGTGTTTATCTAGCATTTATCAAAAATGTTTCAAAGAAACTCATTTTTGTGATATAAAAAAATCAACTCAAAATTGAAAGTTTTTTCGTATATTCTTCTTTTCTTTAAAACTATGAACATTTGAAATTTTTCTGTATGAGATATTTGTTTTAATTAAATAATAGACATTTAAAAGAGAAAAAAAACAATGATTTTTAACTTCTTTAAGACAGGAATAATATTATGAAGTCTCATGTGCTTGCAGATGTTGTTCATGCATTGACCTGACCATTGCTAATTATAAACTTTTATTTCAAGTATAACGATCCGGAGAAAGGAGCTCAACGTGATCTGCACTACAGGGCGCCATCTAGGCATTTGAACCTAGAAAATTTATAAAGTAGGCAGATACATAAGTTTAAAAAAAATTATTATTTTTTTATATATTTTGATTTAATATATTTTGATTCCGGTCATTATCCCATTGTCACTAGCTCAGGGAGTAGCAGAGATTTATATTTATAATAAGTTCTTATCTAAGAATATATAAAAAAGAATAAAATAAGCCACTGCCAGTAATTAACACACAAACATTTATTTATGCACATATATAAAATTTAGCATTATCTTAGACTAACTTTTACTTTGGATTTTAACTTGATTTTAGAATTTAAATTTACATTTTAATTTTTATAATATTATAAGTTTACATTTTAATTTTTTATAAGTTCACACAGATGGGTTTATAAAATGTGTTTTTAATGTTAAGTATAGATCGGTTACATAGATTACACGGTCAAAAAACATTTCAAAATAAACATAAACGATCAAAATACAAAGTCATTGATACCGTCAATTGCATAGGGAATACAAGAAACCCAATGGTGTTCATCATAAGACACCACATTGACACCAATAACTTAAAAGACATCTGACATAAATACATCTTAGATACTCACTGTAAGGTATCAGTATTTACCGAATGTCTATATATTTTGATCAAATATGAAAACCAAAAACATAATCAACCGGTAACGAACCAATACAAGCATCTATACCCAACTTAAATTTAATGTATCTTTATTTAGAGTGTTGAGTATGAATAGACTACATAGATTTGCATTTGAAAAGAAAATATTCAATCCTTGTTTAACCTTAAGCCAAAAGTTCGCAGTCGAACCAAACTTCAATCCATCTGATATATTGATGTGTTCAATGTAATACGAATACGGCAGCACAATTAGGTTAAGAGAAGAAACTGCTTCTCGTCAGATAGGAATATTTCATCTATCTGATGATGAGAGCAATAAAAAAAAACTCCATAGAAAGAAACTGCGGTCTCCATCTTATAATTCCTCTCATAGGCAAAACAAGTGTGTGTGGCATATAATAGCAATTCTGCCCATAGCAAATCTCGTACTACATCTACTAATTACACCACTATATCCAATCCATTGACCTAATTCAACTACGAAATGAATAACCTAAGATTACCCTCCCCTAATATAACTTTACAAATCTATATAGCCATTCACGCCCAACCTAAGTTTAATATTTATATAGTTTAATTTATCGAAAAACAGAAATCATAATAAAAACTTAAAAGAACAAAAAAAAAAATGGAAATGATTTTACAAAAGAAATACATCAAATAAAATTATACCTAATTAATAAATAATTTAGTTTGGTCAGATAGGAATCTATTTCTATTTTTTTTTTAAATACGGAACAAGTTTAGAAGTAAAGTTCTTATTGTTTAGAAATGTTCATTAATTATATATATTTAAAGCTGAGAGTTCAAAAATTTCTTACGATTTCAAAATGTTCCTTTTATCCATTGCTTGCCATTTGAACGTGAATTCCCACGCCATCCTAAAGAGATTGGTATTTTGTTGGCCGATTTATTTATTCATCCGGAGGTCTTTTGCTTTGGCTGGTCCTTAATGTAGAAAACGATGTCATTTCTTTTTTTTTCAATAAAACTGAAGGGATTGAAGAGTGCGTCTTTTCAATCCCTTCTCCTTCAACTCCGTACTAACACATATAGTCACCTCATAATAACCAAACTTTTTCTTTTATATTAATTTTAAGGATCCAATAGACATTATATCATCGATGATAATGATCCTTCCATTGAGGTCCGACTTCCTGATGGATTTCTCTCATTTGCTATTAGTTTCTATTGTTTTCCTATCTGACCATTGCTTATACATTTAAATGCCCAAAGGCTAGTTCACTTTGACTAATTAAAATAATCATTTCCATTTCTGATTAATTAATGTGTTTTCCAAACTTAAAGATATTTTTATTTCTAAATCTTTTTGTTGAAAGATTTAGTTTTTCTATTTTTAATAATGTTTTATTTTAATAATTTTTTTTTTTTATCTGTGCGATTTTATATATATACGAGTTTAAGATGATTTTTTAATTTTCAATTTTTAATTCTTAAAAAAGAAATTTTTATTTGGGAACTTTTATTTTTTTCATGTTTAATAATAAAACACAATGTAACGTTGTCTGTGCCCGTTACACAAGTAAACATGTCAAAACTTAAAAATGTATTATTATAAAATTATAAATAGAGAAGTTTTTCAAATAAATTAATTCATATAATATTCTTTCTGAATATAAATTTACTCTAAGCATGCAGTTGCATACAAACGGATCAGAAATCAATTGACCATCAAAAAAAATTAGGCCAAATTTATCCTCTCAGGGTAAAACGATTTCCATCATTTAACTCTTATTTTTATTAAAAAGAGTAAAGATCAAGTATACATTTATTGTACAAAATAATTATAAAATTAAACTAAATCATGCTTTTCATTTATATGTGAGTAGCATGTGCAAAATGTAGATGGTGGTGCAAATGTTGCACTGCAATTAAAATATGTTTTTATTACATTAATTCAATCAGAGTGCCATTGATAATCATTTCATGTGTCATGCTTGTCATGCATGCTCTAGGTTGCTCACCCCTACTTTAATACATGATTTTTTTTCTTTCAAAAATCTGTTTCTGAGTAGCATTGTGATACTCTTATATGATATAATGATTTTTAGGATGTAGTTTTTTTCTGTAAGCAATATGTAAAGTTCCACTGTAGGGAATTTCATGATTTTGATATTTATATCAGCCACTGAAATAGTATATGTTTTTTTTTTTCATTATGAAATTGATGGAAAGATTTTATTATGTTTAAAGGAATTGTTTCATTATAATTTTGACAAATATTACTATAGTTCTCTGAAGTTAATTTTAAAGTTCCATCATTGTTTTTAATGTATGCATTAATATCAGTTTCTAAATCATTGTCAATTTAGAAGAAATCGGTTATATTTTCTTTATTTAAATTACTTTTTCCTTTTTTTTGTTTGTGACTTGTTCTTAACTATATTAGCATAGCTATTTTTTCCCTTTATTGGTATTTATTTTAATTTTTGTTCTAAATTAATTATGTTATTATAAGTATCATTTATTTTCATTTTGGAATTCTGCTGAATTGTATATTAAGATAGACTGACTGCTGATTGGAATTTTTCTTCCTTTTTTTTTTCAATGTAATAAAATTGTTATGATTTTCTTGACAATTTTTTTCATCATTGTGAAATTGAGAAATTGGATTCTGTGACATTTTAACAGAAACATATTTAAAAAACACTTCAATTTAATATTTTTAACCACAATGAGCTTGCCTGGTATTGTAATAGTTCTAACTACTAATATATATGTAATCATTAAAGCCAGTCAACACTTAGACAATCCCAGTAACAATAATATTCAACAATCTTAAACTGTTGTCAAAGCAACCTTCTTTTAACAATAGAGGTAGAATTCCATCTTTATTTAGGGTTCAATATATTTGTATAGATACTAAAGATTGCAACGTAACCACAGAGATCGAAATTATTGATTCAAAAAGATTTAAATAAACTTCATTAAATAGGTAAATATAACCTGTTCCATATGCAGATTAATAAATTGTCAATTATAACATTACAAATTGCAATCACAACTTTCATATTTATTATTTAAATAATAAGTTTAATAATTATATATATTTGGAGTAATCGTGCTGAATGAAAGCAATAAATATAAAGATTTTAATCGGAGCTGATATAACAATCAACTGATCTTGTGAAAGCGGCTCCTAGTAACTACTTGTTGTTTATCATATTACTGTTATACATTTTATATTCATCAACTTATTTTTTTATTATTTAATATATATATATTAACGATTGAAAAGACAAATTCCGGTCGACAAATACTTTTTTTGCCTTCTAATTTTTTGTATTGCCTAAGCTTTTTTGTCTGCTCTCTTTCTCTTTTGTTGTTATTATCTTTGCAAAACTTACATCAATTCAACAAATCCTCAAGGACAACTATTCAAAATTTGCAACAGATTATTTTAAAACTCATTTAGGAAGTCTTAAACAAAAATATCTGTTTAAGATTTATTAATAATAATTTTTAATACATAATTGCTGTGTACAAAATAAATTTGGCTTTTAAATTCTTTATCAATTTTATTTGAACTAAATCCACTATTAATTTATGTCTGAAATTTAGTTTTAAACTTATAAGTTAATTGGATTAATAGTTTTAAATAAACATGCAAATAATGAATCATAATGTATTTACATTTTTAATTATATTGCGCAATTGTAGTATATTTTGAATTTTAATTTTATTGATAAGTCGTCTTATCATTTAAATATTGTTTATAAATAATTATATATCCATTAAGAATCTTAATTATAATACTATTTAATCTATTATATTCCTAGCACTTAGTTGAATATTTTAGATTATGTTGATATTAACCAATTATTTTGCACATACTTTGCCTATATATATATATTATTTCATTTTTTAAATATAATTTATTTATTTTTCCTTTCACCCGCCATTTTTTATTACCAGTTTTTTTCATTTCTCATAATGGGAAAAAAACTCTCTATTCTAATTGAAAACTCATCAGTTTTGCAAATATTTATAAAATGATATTCTATTTGATAAGTTATCCTGTGTATTTTTTGAACTTATCACTCTAATTCTTCTATAGTTTTTCTTCTAATAATTCAGTTTATAACCAAATTTCTTCTTTATTACTAACGCTTTGTACCTTTATTTCAATACTGTATCCAATGCATCTTTGGAAATTTTGTCTGCAACTCAATGCCATTATTCTTTTAAATCATTCTCTTTATGACTATTTAATATTATTCTTTAAGTCTATTTAAATATTATTCTGCTTTTGTAAATATACAACCTTTTTTTTAATTACTGATATGTTTTTAATAATATTTCTATTAATAAAGAGTCTCCAGATTTTGAATCTGATCTATTCTCAGAAATTACTTTTCACCCACCTAGTCTTTTTTCCATAAATGATTTGTTGATAACTGTAATACATCTTTTTGTAACTTTGTTCACATATTGGTAAAAGTAATCCTCCTACATATTTACTAATATTGATCAATATAACAATTTTTGATACAATTAATACACTTTTTTAAAGTTGGTGTTGATTTGAATTTAATGTTATTGTCAAATAGCAATCATGATGACATCAAAAGTTTTATTTACATAATATTCATTTGACTATTAATGATGTAAATAGGTTGATAATATGTACAGACCTAAATATGTTATTTTGGAAATTTTACAAACTCCATTTTTTCAGCAAATTCAAATCTTAATTACAAAATATAAAAACCTCTATTGTAAAAACTTTATATTAACTTTATTACATAAAAAAGGCACCCATTTCACTATTCTGTCTGATTTTGAACTACCTCATAAAAATTATTCATATTTTTGTAAAATAGAAATGGGTGTATATTCATGTTTTCATGTTGATGAACATATATATTCTAAATTAGAAATTTGTATAAATACTAACAGTTTTCATAATTCTCTTAACAAATGAATATGATGTTCTTAGTGCATATTAACAACATTAGTAGATTCTTGACCCAAGTTAAACTCTAAAACATAAATAAAACAAACCCAAAAAGAAAAGTTATTAATAAGAATACCAAACTCCCCATACCCTAGTGTACAAAGTGAATTTTTTTTGTAATCAATGGATGCAGGAAGGTTTATGGATAAAATCCCTATCTAGTGCTTACCCATCTAACATTGCCCAATTAGTTTCCAGCTTTTGGCTTTTATCAGTAAGGAACCTTGGATTTGAGATCAGTGCACCTAGATCTTAGGATCAAATGCACCCCTCCAGCATTCATCTTTTACTTATTTTATTAATTATAAAGCTACGAGCGTAAGATGAAAACATCATAAGGCTCTCAAATTCAAGACTCCTTATTGATGAAAGCCATCAGCTAGAAACTAGTCTAGAAATATTGGATGAGTAGGCCCTAGATAGAAATTTTATGCACAAACATTTCTGGTAGCCATTGATTATGAAAACTTGCATTTGGTGATGCAGAGTTTTGTGCTTTTATTAAGAGTATGTATAAGCATATTGAATCAATGGATCCAGAAGTCCTATCTATGCTTCACAGCCTTCTATAAACTTAACTAATATTGTAGACCTGAATTAAGTTTATAGTCCAGTATCAGCAGGGTTTTGCATTAAAGCTAAAATTAATACGTTCATTTTGTTTCTTAACGGTATTTAAATTTGTATTTGCGTTAAAATATTTCTTTTAAAATAAATTCCATTAAGATTAAATTGCTATTAAAATTTACTTTTAAAACTTATTAATCAAACATTAATAAACATCAAGCATATATATATGATTTAATGCAAAATTCTGTTGAAATAAAATGTTTTTTTTTTTTAAAAGAAATAATATGTTTTGTTTTTTTAAATTTTGTTAAAATATGGCGCATGATTTTATTTTAAGATAAGCCTGCCAACATTTCTAAAGGAATGTATGTTTTAATTAGTTGGCCCATTCAAGGCAAATTAAAGATGGCATTTTTAATTAATATAAATTCAAAAGTTAAATACAGAAATCTAGAATAAGAAATTAAAAGTTTATTTTTAGAAAAAGTTACCTTGAAACAAAGGAATGTAGGGGGCTTATCAAGATCTAAAATCATACTCAAATACAATAGAAGGGTAGCAGACAGAAAGGTATAAAAAGGAGAGCAGAACAAAAGACTGGGCTCTCTCTGGTTCTTTTGCTGATTCGTGCAGATCCTGTGTCTAGATTAGTGAGATTTTGACTTTTAAAAATCTCTCTGGTCTCCTATGCTTATTCATGTAGATCCTGCACTGTGATTCTCTGAGATTTTGTTTCTCAATGCAGAAAATATTGTTCCTGAATTAGGCAGATTTTTGCCATTCAACTCATTCAGATTTTGCTCCTGAATTTATTCAACTTTTGTCCTCGAAATCACTGTTATAAGTTTCAACATGTGACAAGTTAAAAGTTATATTAATTTGATGGATGTGACCATGTTTGGTGGTTAGGCAAACAGCTTTGCCTGCCACCAGGGTCTTAAAACCATCAAAAATGCTATAGTATCCAAAATAGAAACCTGAACTGTGTGCCATGTCTATGTGACCTTTCATTAAAATGCTGCATAATTTCCATTTCCTTGTCCAGAAAAATCCCCACGTATTCAATCAAGCCACCATGTTGAGGGAACTGGATCCAAAGAACAAGGACCAGTAACTGTATAAAAATCTCCTCATGAACTATTACTTACCTTTTTGATAAATACATTTCTGAATTCTTTCATTTAATTATATATATAATGTAACTGTTTTCTATTATTCTAATAGTACATTTATCTTATTTTATCATTTGATCATTTATTTATACTGAAATTTTTCCCTTTCACTATTCCTCATTTTAAAATGTATATAAATGTTTTCTTGTTTTTATTTGCAGTTTAAATTATTTTTTTCCATTTAAAATTTTCCAATTTAAAATAATATCGGTCTTCTAAATACTAGTAAGATTCCTTTGTTTGTCAACTTGATCTCCTCGATAACGCTTCTTTTGTCTGCCTTTAACCCCATACTTATATCTTAGTTAGTATAAATGTCTTAAATATTTTCAAATTGTTTTAAGCACAAAGCAACTAGAAAATGCTTTGTGAAAGATTTATTTTAATGGTGCTTTATCGAGGGGATTCAAGTTAATAATTGTATTCAAATTGGGACAGTAATGTTTAAACCACAAAAATGTTATGTAATTGCCCTCCACCTTATTGTAAAGTTATATATATCTAATCAATTGGGGAATAGTGAAGAAACTTAAATCCTTTCAAATATTTAAAATTTATGTTTTATTAAAATATGTTATTTAATTTAAAAGCTTAAGTTTTCTAATTTTATTTCAATTTCTATTAGCTTAACCTTTATTTTACTTATCCAATGATCCAGACATGCACAAATACATATTTCATATTATATTTTTATGCACATTTAACCTAATTAGTTCCATAAGTGTTCTCGTCCATGTTTCTCCCTGATTGTGAGCTTTGGGCCGGGTGAGAAAATAATTTATGCGTATCTCAGATCTGTTGTTGGTTCATAGTTAGACTCGGAAATGGGCAAATGGGGCAGAGGCCATAGCATTCTTGATTTAATATCTTGTGTATGGGTGGCCTCAAGATACTTTTGCCTAATATTCGAACTGGGTTAAACCAACATACATTATCTGACTGGTACAATATGAAATGGTGAGAATGTGAAGAAAAGTTATTGTGATTCTTAAATTTTTATGGCATTAAACCAAGCTTAAGAAGTCTTTTAACAATGCAAGTTGGAGACATTCTGAAATTGCTAATATTAATGATCCAAATAATCAACTTATTTCAAATTACCAAAGTAAACTTATTGTTAAAAAAGCTTCTTTTATTATTTCCATTGCTCTGAGCATGATTTTAACAACATTGATTTTTCTAAAATAATTTCTTAAAGATATCTTACTATTTCTCTCAAATTTTATTGTAATAAATATTATTACAATATACAAAAAGATTAGTCCATCTTGTAAAATAAAATTTTGCCATTTATCACAAGTTAAAAGACAATTACCTTCATAGAAACCACACTAGTAATTTTTCCTTTTTTTTAATCCAAATATTTTGAAAGAGTGTATGTCTACCAAATATCGTGTTAAAAAGAGAAAAACATTTTTCTAAAGATTTAATAAAAATCAAAATAGATGTAGTTTCAATGTATATGGATATTAACATAGAAAAGGCAATTAGAATAGCAATAAATAGGTATAATAATGATAAAGAAAATGAGATACAGATACCTATGGATAAGTTATAAAATTTAATGGATGTGCTGTAAAATGTGACATTTGAGTTTAATGGAGGATTTTATAAGCAAAAGGGAAGGGTTATTGATAGGAGGTGCATAGATGAAAATTCACAGATAATGATTAAGAGATATATGTTGATGATTATTTATTAATATTTAATAAAAGTGAACAGCTAATTAAGAAATATATAGATAAAATTAACAAGGTGGATGAAAAGTTAAGATTAACAGTAAAATGGGAAAAGGAAAATAAATCAGCATATTTAAATGCATTAATAAGGAAAGTGTATATTAAGGGAAGATGTGAAGTGGAGACAGAAGTATATAGGAAAATAGGTAATAATAATGTTGTAAATTGGAGGTCTAATATTGATATTAGGTATAAAATTAATTCTATAAGTTCAAGAATGCATAGGGCTATTAGTTATTGTAATAAAAAAGAAGATTATGATAAGGAGATAGGGAGGATAATTAAAGATTTTAAAGATAGTGATTATCTGGAAAAAGTGTTAAAAAAGAATATAGAAAGAATAGAAGAGAAATTTAAAGAGGAATAAAAAGAAGGTAAAGAAATTGTAATGAAGAAAGATAATAGAGAGAAGTATATAGGAATTAAAATTAATGATAATAGAGTAGCTAAATGGATAAATAGAATTATTAGAACAATTAATAAAACTTTTAAGAATACTATAAAGTATAGAATAATGAATAGGAAAAGAAATAATGTGATGGAGATATTAGATAATAAACATATAAATGAGGAAAGAAGAATATTAATGGGGACAGGTGTGACATAGAAGGTAAAATGTGTAAAGATAAAAGAATTAAAAATAAGTATGTGGGTGAAACAAAAAATTTTATATGTACTAGATTGGTACAGCATAAATATGATAAAAGGTCATGAATATATATAATGTATGATTAGTGATTTTTTTATTACTCTCCTAAAACATATAGAATATAACTGTTTATATGCAATGTGCAATCTGTGAATTATTATTATGAGGGATTTGAATTCAGACTTTCAAGCTCTATACATCTATCCACTCCATCTTACAAAATTGTTACACATGGCCACATACATCGAAAAAGATAAATGATCTTCAATACATATAGCTTGTGCTGAAACTAGCAATCATCAGATGGTCCAGAACATCATCTATCTATCTCTCTCTCTCTCACACACACACACACACACACACATATATATATATATATATATATATATATAATCAATGTTCAATTTATATTAAAATAGCAAATATTTAATCTTTAACAGGCAAGCTTCAATCTTCTCATTGTTCCATCTCTTAAACCATCCATATCATTGAAAATCTGATGATAGAATCCTCAAAGTCCTTGTTGATGCCATATTATTGTCATAGCCATGTTGACCTTTAGTAAGGATTTTAACATGCTCATTTAAATAGCCAAAAGAGAGATGGGCAGAACATGTAATATTTAATAACAAGTATACTGTCTATACTAAACTTGAAGTAATTAATATTTAAATACACGTAGACTATCTACTTGACAAATTTAGAAAGTATTCTCCTCTAATTACATCAAGTTCAGTATAGACAGTATTTTTGTGTTTAAACATTACACATTTAGTCAGCATTCTGCCCATCCATCTTCTGTGTATTTAAATGGACATATTAAAATCCCACACATGAGGGGTTAGAGTGACAAAGTCAATATGGGTATTACAATAATATTGGCATTAACAAGGCTTTGAGCACTCCATCATCAGATTTTCAATGATATGGATGGATGAAGAATTAGAGAATGGAAAAGATTGAAGCTTGTCAATTAAAGATTGATAATTTTCTATTTTTAATATAAACTTAGCACTGATTAAATATAATTATTATGTTTTACATTACAAAATCATTGCACAACTTATTTTGGCTTTGCCATAATGAGTTGAAATAGGATACAACCTTGATTGCTAGTTCTCATTAAAATTAATAATTTACATTTTACTTGTGTGAAATACCAAAATCAATTAATTATTAAAACACAATTTTAAATCAAATTTTTATTACTAATGAATAATATAATATTAAAACTGACTTTAATTATACTTTGTAATATACACTAATTGTATATAAATACTTTAAACAGGCTTTAACTTCTGTTCAATGGGCTTTAAAATTTGTAATAATCAAGCATATTTTGCCGATAGAGGGACCTTTACAAACCATGACACAAGATAGCCACTGTTATAAAGATAAGAGTGGCCATCTTATCTTTAACCTAAATGTCCACTCATATAAGCAAATCTGAAGCATCTAGATTTGGAAGGATGAAGTTGCTGTTTTCTCCACTGTTTAAATTCATTATTTTCTTCACAAATTAATGTACAAGAAATCTTGTGATTTACAGCAAGTTAATATTACAATCTTAATATAGGAAATTCTATAAACTATTGAATAGTAATAATGAATTTATTGAGCACACAAAAAGTGTATGTAAATACTTTAAACAGGCTTTAACCTGTGTTCAATGCACTTTAAAATTTGTAATAATCAAGCATATTTTGTTGATAGAGCGCAAAATATGCTTGATTATTACGAATTGTAAAGTGCATTGAACACAGGTTAAAGACTATGTTTCAATTAAATCTTTACCTTATGTCTGCTTAGCTTGTTTCCTTTTTTTTATGCGAATCAGAAAAATGATTATTTTTATTCTTCCATCAAATCAAACACCAACAGCTGATCCATAGAAAAATTAGTCATGAACAAAAAAACAAAAACAAAACTATAACATGAAACATAATTATTCCTAATAAAAATATCAATTGAAAAAAATCTTCAGATTTTAAGCACTGATATGTCATAAGTTGTTTATATTAAATTTTAATAATATTAATCTTACTATTGTTTAATAGATTTCTCTTCACCTTTATGTGATCATCATAAGAAACATCTTTTTTTAAATATTTATACTTTAAAAAATAAACTATATGCATCTACATATCTTAAATAATGCCTAAATATAAACTAATAAAATTACACAAAAATAATATTGGAAATAAATGCCAGAACGTGAGATGCAATGTGGCAAGTCAAGTCATTTAGTTATCTTCATGTTTGCATGCATGTACTAGTTTATTAGTGTAATGCAGATAATGCTTAAATAAAAATACTACATACATTCATTACAAGAATTAAATTTTATTGAATATAAAATGTTTCACAAGATAAACATTGATTTACATAGTATAATATGGAGATTTAAAATGATACATAGTATTTCTTGTCCATAGCATTTCCAAAATTGAACAACCTTTGAAGACCTAAAGCATTAGATGATGAGATGATTAACTATTAAAAGTAAACCTATGTTACAATTAGAAATTATTCATAAAGTCTAGAGTTCAAATATGAATAGCATTTTGAGAGTGCAATATTGAGAAAACCAATTTGTGGAATTAATATGGAGATTAAAATGATGCATTATATTATTTGTCCATAGCATTTCCAAAAATTGATCAATCTGTGGAGAATCCAAGCATTAGTTTATGAGATGATTAACTATTAAAAGTAAACATTTATTACAGTAGGAATTATTTGTAAAGTCTAGAGTTCAAATATGAATAGTGTTTTAAGAATACAATATTGAGAAGTCCAATTTGCAGTAGGTAAATTGAGGAAGAGGAAAACACTTGAGATAACATAAAATATGGGCTAAATCTAATCTATTGTTAAGTTCCCCAAAATGGCCTCAAATATCTTTACAGGGGATCAATTCAGAATACTTCAGTAGAATTATGAAGAACAAAGAAAAAACCAAGCTTTGAAAAGTCCCTGCTGAAATCCATTCTAATCCATCATGAAAAGGCACATGAACAGCAAAAGGCCAACCCCACTAATAACAACATTGGAAATAATAAAAATAAATAAGATGACTCATTTGCAATTATAATCATTAGGCCAAAGTGCAGCTTACTTTGCAACAATACATGGATATAATCATTTATAAGAATAATGCTAAAAAACCTGCTATACATAACGTTATTTTTTCTTGTGAATGAGAAAATCCAATGTCAGAAACGATCTCCACAGTGCACTCATCACACCTCCCACCCTCAAAAGAATTAGAATTTAAGATACCCCCCACCCAAGAGCCACACCACCTCACCCACTCAGCAAAACTGAGTAACACAAAGAATTTACATTAAAAGGTAAAATTACTGTAGAAACTATTTGAATTTTCAATGACTGCCAAATAATTTACACATAATTTTTATAAAGATTAAAATTTTCTTTTTTGTGATAACGTATTGACATAACTTGTATATGAAAAGATAGCTAAGAAACTTCTCATTTGAATAGAAATAGTTTTAGAGAAAATTAATTCCCTAAACTAAAAAAAGGAAACTAAAATGGGGAGCCAGAAACATGGTGAACTGGAGTCCTTGGCTCCCTCTAGTGGACTTACAATGCTCTATCTTGCTAGTCAAAGTTGCAAGGTTATATAAATATGCACTGTAGAACTTTTGGAGTTTTTGGGGGAAATCACTGATTCCTATTTCAAATATCAAAAAACAAATAAAATAAGTAATGGGAAATGAAAATTGAGAAAAAAATTTATGTTTTGTGTACTTCTTTGGAAAGAAATTGACTGAAAGTAATATGTGTTGGGTGAATAAACAAATAATAGTATTCCCTCTCTCTTAAAAATATTAATATAAAACTTTCTGTAGTTTTAATGAAAAGTTATGAGTTTTTTTTCTATCCATTAAACAATTCATAATAAAGATATAATTATCACATGATCACATTTCCTATACTGCACATTAATTGTTGATAAACAGAGCAAAACTCTCCATACAGTATTGCCACCTGTGCTAAACAGAGTAATCAAAGGATGCCAGAAGGCATTAGATAGGGATTTTATGCACAAGCCTTCTGGCATCCATTGATTACTCTGTTTAGCACAGGTGGCAATACTGTATGGAGAGTTTTGCTCTGTTTATCAAAGATATAATTAATGAGTAGCTTCACTTTATTTTTAGATCAATATCACCACACACTTTTCTGTCTCTTTTTTTTTTTGGGGGGGGGGGGTTATGCCAAGCATATTCTAGATTTGTTACTTTATACAAATTTTTTTTTGAGTGATTAGCATTTCTTTCAGGGAAGTATCTGTTAGATCTTTTGCATGCTTACACAAGTGAAGAATGTCTGGAAATATGTATTTTTTTTGTGGTATCCCTGCAGAAATAAGGGTAAAAATAGAACCAAAGGACATGTTCATTTTCTTTTGACCAAAATGAAGTGAAAATAATAATGGTGAGAATGTGTTTCAATTTAAACAATACTACATTGAGAAATGGGAAAAACCAATGATAATTTTAAAACAACAGTACTGCCATATTAGTTCAGTGGTGAGATTACACATATATATTAGATCAGTGATAACTTTCTGACCTTGTGATCCCATAGAATAATATGTGCATGGGATCTTCTGACAAACTTAATCCATCAATTTTGATAAATAATGACAAGTAACTTTATTTAGTACAAAATGGCAACCTATGACATTATTTAATGGTAATAAACAAACACATATTTATTTTTTGAATTGAAATGAGTAATTTTCAAAAATGATTAAGAACTAACCTTATTTCATAGAAACTTGTGACCTATAACTTTATTTTCTAAAAATAAATGAACACATATTTATGTGTTGTTGTTTTTTTGGAAGAAATGGTGTTGCAACAACTAAACTTTTAGCAATATACATTTATTCCAATAACAAAAAAGCAAAAGATTGTTTCTTACAATCACTGGGGCAGACTGAAATTTTTTTATGTACTGCAAAATACAAATAAAAGTATAGTTATGATTTACATGAAAATGTTTATATACAGCAGCTTGCAAGTTGTCACTTTTGTACAAATTTGATTTTTTCTTGGGATAACATGCTACATGCACAAATTTCTCACAAATATTTCTTTTGCTGTATGACCATCTTTTAAAAGTAGCAGACAACTGCATCATTCTCAATAGTGAGCAGTTATCAAATTTTAATCTTTTTCATCTTCCAATTTTTTAACCACCATCTTTATCATTGAAAATATGATGATGGAATGCTTAATGCTCTTGTCAATACCAATATTATTGTCATACTCCTGTTGACTTTAAGTTACTCTGACACTGCACATGTGGGATTTTAATATGTTACTTTAAATATACAGAATTATGAGCAGAACATGTAATATTTAAGTACAAGTATACTATCTATACTGAACTTGATGTAATTAATAACTATTCTAAACTTGACATAATTAGAAATTATTCCCCTCTAATTACATCAAAGTCAGTATTGACAGTATACTTGTGTTTAAACATTATATATTTAACCTGTATCTGCCCATTCTTCTACTGTGTATTTAAATGGATATATTAAAATCCCACATGCAGTGAGTTAGAGTGACAAAGTCAACATGGGTATCATAATAATATTAGCATTAATAAGGGCTTTGAGCACTCTACCATCAGATTTTCAATGATATGGATGGATGAAGAATTAGAGAATGGAAAAGATTGAAGCTTGTCCATTAAAGATTGATAATTTTCTATTTTTAATATAATCTGAGCACTGATTATATATGTGTGTGAGAGATAATCTGGACCAATTGATGAGAGCTAGTTTGGTATGAAATATGTGTATTGAAGATTATTTATCTTTTTCACATCTATGTGATCATGTGTATCAGTTATATCAGATAGAGTGGATATGTATAGGGAGCTTGACAGGCTGAGTTCAAATGTCTTCCAAAAACATTAAGTTTCATATAGACAGTATATTTATATTTAAATATTATTATCATTATTATTATCATCATTATTATTATTGAAAAATATTTTTTCATCATAGATACATGGATTTATACCTAGACAAACCGTAGAAACAAATTTATTACATATTTCAAATTCTATATCACAAATCATAGATCTCAAATATCAACTTGATATCATTTATTTTGATTTCTTTAAAGCTTTAGATAGAGTAGATCATGAGACTTTTTTGTTGAAAGGTATTACAATGGGATTATCACCTATTAAATTCATTACTTACAGATAGAAAGAACTATCTATATATTAGTTTATTAAGTAGCCATTGCAATCTATGTCTCCAGAGTCAGCATAAATCAATTCTATAGCCAGCATATAATTAACTATAGTATGTGTGGGTTCATGTGTCTCCTAATGTAGTAAAAAAAATAGTTACACAGCTTTCTAAATCATGAAATAATTAGCTTATAATTCCAAGTTTGTGTACACTCCATATGCATAATATTGATATTACATTATTATTGCATACTTTATTAAGAGTGTGTGTGCCTATCATATATGTAATCATTATTTATTTTATTGAAGAATGATCAAATTAGTTTATAAATTTTAGTAATAAGTTTATTTAAAAAATTTTAAAATAAAGTATTTGTCTATTATTTATTGTTGGCAGTTCTTTTAGTTATAGCACTAAGAACAATTTAGCAAAGAAGTTATTCATGTAGTTTATTATATTTGTTTTTTAAGAGGAGGATAAATCAGGCACTGAATTAGTAGCTGTCATTCAGGGCATGTTAATTACTTCATGTAATTATCTGGCACCTGAGGTTCTCCTTAAAACAAATAAAATTGTTTGGATGGCAGGTGTTTGAATTTAACAGCAAATCTGGCTCTAGGTTATACCTTGTGCAATCTGTCTGGCTACAGGTACCTCTGGGTATTTCTTCTCCACCTGAGGAATTAGACACTGTAATATGCAGCTGGAGTGGGTCGAAATTCAACAAATATATATTTATTATAATATTTATTTTTACTCATTCAGTTGAAATAATAATCTTAGTTTAGTTTTGTTTATTGTTTCAATATAATAGGTAATTTATAAATTAAAATCAAAAAGATACAGCTTCCACCTGGTTAAATTGGCTTTCTCAACATGGGTGCAGAACCATCATAAATGACATTCATCTAAATTAATTAAAGAATTGTCTTGAAAATAAAGATTTAAAGAAACATGAAAATTGTGTAATTACAAGTAAAAAGTGGTATAATTTGAAAAAAAAAGAATGGACCAAAACAGACAAATTATAAAAAATTAAATGGGAAAGAGAGAAAGGGAGATAGATGTTCTTACTGGAATAAAGGCATTAAGAATAAATTAAGACAATAGGATAAACAGCTTAATAATATTTTGTGAATTTGTTTGTGTGAGCACAAAGAGATACAAATAGATATTGTGTTAATTTTTTGTAAAATGAAATTGTGTGCCAAACAAAGACAGTGTAACAATGGCTAAATATATAGAGTTGGGGATTCATCTTTTAATAGGATGAAATAAATAAATAGTCAAATAGTATTTTCTGTGGGCTCTATAAATGAAAGAAAATGACAAATAAATAGTAAGTTATATTTTTGTGTGTGTGTGTAAAACCAAAAAATAAAAAGTCAGGAATTTAAAAATATTGAATTTGATCATTTGTAAGAATGGAAGACAGTGTAAAAATTGATAGAGAGGTATTGTTGGAAAAAAAGTCCAGTCTCTTTCAAAAACCCTCAGATAGTAGAAAAGGACGTGTCAGAGATTTAAATAATGAAGAAGATGATGATGGAATCAATGAAAGAAAATGGGGAAATAAAACAAGAATTAATGGAAATAAAGCAGAGCCAACAGACAATAATAAAAAAATTGAGAGGAATGGGACAGAAAATTGAAATAGTAAAAGATATGAAAAAGGTGAAAGATGAATTAAAACAAGATAATGGTAGAATATATAATGGTGAAATAAAGAAAGAAATAAGCAGAGATTGGTTACAGATAGAAAGTGTGGTATGAAAATTAGAAAATGTAGATCAAGAAATAGAAGAAAGGTATGAGTTAAAGATAGAAAATAATGTAAAAGAGCTTCTACAAGAGACTATAATTGAGTTGCCTAAAGTAACTGTTAATTTGGAACATGGATCTAAAACAAAAAAAGAGGAGAAACAGTAGGGAGTATGATTTTAAAGCAGAATCAGAAGCCATTTATAGGGCAGTTGTATTTAACACATTTCAAAAGACTATAGAAAATGAATTTTTGCCAGTTACTATTATCAATGCAATCAATAATAAAGTGAAACAGTTTGAAGAAATCTGTTTTGCTCTGCAAAAGGGTCTTCAGATATATGAGCTACAAAATAAAACAGAATGTAAATGGGTTAAGAAAAATTTATGAGTAAAGAAAAGACAGGAGGGGGAAGTAGTGTATATCAGAAAACTAATTAAAAAAGAAAAAGAACCGCCTGACAAAATTAGGGGGTGTAGAGTTAGATTAATTGGATAGACTGCTAATAAAAAAGAAAAAAACCCACAAGGGATTTGTAAATGGATTATGAGTTTGATTAGGATTATTTTGACATGGATGATAAACCTGAATATGAGAATTTATTTATTTACAAGTAAAATAATAAATAAATTTTAAAAAATTAAATGTTTTCAGGAAATAATAATAATGGAGGCACCACAGAATAAAATTTTTTTTGCATGCTCATATTAATAAAAAAAAGTTTCATAAATAAATGGTTCAAATAAATTATTTAAAGTAATTTTAGTATGAATAAGTAAGTGAATTAAACAAAGTGAATACATATAACAAAATCAAGTTAAATAAATAAATAAAAATGATATATCTTTAGAGAAGTAATAACAGAAGCATAATAAAATAAAATAGTTTTAGAATACATGCATGTAATAAATGCAAGTTAAATAAATGATATTTGTAAATAAGTGATTTAAAATAATATTGTAAAGAATAATAAATAATATAAATGAAATATAAATAAATCTAAGTTTAAGTTAGAAATGTCATACGAATTGAGTTGAAAGGAAGGGGGTGAAGTGAGAATGAGGTTTAGAAAAGGAATAAAAAGTGTAAGGCTATAGGCTGGGTGAAAATAGTACCCATAATGGACTAGCAGAGGAAATATTCTCAGGGTGAGGATCCAGAAGAAAAATTCCTGGACCCATCCAAAATCTCATGGGTAAAATAGTCCCAGGTTTTAATTAAATATGTGCACTGGGAACAACTGAAGTAAGCCGCAAGTATGCTCTTGGGGAGAATTTCCACACATTCAAAATATTTTCAAAAAGCATAAACTGTGTGGTCTGGCAAGAAATCCTGCCATTCACCATGACCCATTTTCCTTGTTTGCTTTCTAGGATAAAGCCTCATCCAAAAGACTGGTAGAAAATTCAGCATGGAAAGTGAAGTTCTTTTATTCATGTAAGTCGGTATAAGCCAGGAAAATCCTGTATCCATCTCATCTCAAAATCCCTATCTCTCCAGAAAGAAGTGTTGTCCTCATGGCTGTCATTCAGTATTGGATTATTGTCAAGCAACATTGTCAGCCTAGAAAATGTGTAGTTCAGAAAGATTTCCCTCAGCATTGTATCAGCACCAAGAAACAAATTTAAGAAGGAAAACTTAGGTAAAAAAAAGAAATATAATAGTTGTAACTATATATTAAGGGGGTCATTAGAGATAAAATAGTTAAAATAATACATTTTCTCTTAGTGGGGGATGATGTAATGTACCACTAATCAAGCATTACATGTTCATAATAATTTTATTTAAAATTATTAAAATAACAAAATTCCATAAGCAATGTAAAGTCTTTAAAATTAAAATTTAATAAATAAAAATCATTGCAGAATCAGTTACCAATAAATAACTAAAATAAGTTTTGTCAAAAGAAATGATTAGAGATTCAATAAATAATAATATAATTTAAAATAAATTTAAGAAAGAAGTGTTATTTAGAAAGTTGAAGAGTTTTCTTTTAAAAATGCAGTTCACCCAGGAGAATCTAAGCACTGCATCATTCATAAAGTTTTTGCAAATTAAAGAGTGATTAGAAGGGGGGGGGGGAATTAACTTACTAAAATTTTAAAAAAACTTACAAACTAAAATCTCTTTTTATATTTATTTAAGAATGAGGGATGTGTGTGTAAAATAATGTTGATCTTAAATACATAAAAAAATAATAAAATGAGTGCATGTGAGAAAATAAGAAAAATATGATGGTTGAATTAAATAAATAAAGAAAAGCTCAATATAAATTTTAAAACTCAAAGATTTCTTAATTGATAACCTGCATAGGGATGAGATTAGCAATGGTTACTAATTAATTAATTTAAATTCACAAACATCAGAACCAAGTAAATGCATCTTATCTAATTTAATCAGCCTAATAAGTGGACAGAGTTGGAACAATGGGAAAGACAAGAACAACAAGATGGCATCACATAAATAGGACTGAAAATTTGTCATTTATTCATTCACATATTTAGACTCACTTATATATCTACACTCTTATTCTTCAACATGTTATTGAATTTGATTCATGAGTTTAAATGAATATCATGCCTTGCTAAGCAGAATTTGGAGCATGCGACCAAGTTCTAACCTCAGTCTGGGAAAGACCAGCGGTCGGACCAATAAAATCCATGCCCATCTAAGAATAAGTTAACACCAAAAACAATGTCTATCTGCCTGAATTAAGATGCATCATAACCAAAATTTGTCAACACATCACCAGCCATTTAAATCCAATGGTTGCTAAACTACATGTAGCAGGAGCCAGAAGCCATCCATCTCGGAGACTTTCAAAAATCCTATAGGTAATATTATTTTTCTTATTCCCATTCCTAAGCCTGACATTAATTTATTAAGTAGCCGTTGCAATTTTTAAATGTCTCCAGAGTCAGCTTAAATAAGCTCTATAGCCAGAATATAATCAACTATAGTATGTGTGGGTTCATGTGCCTCCTAATGTAGTAAAAAGATAGTTACAGAGCTTTCCAAATCATGAAATAATTAGTTTATAATTCCAAGTTTGTGTGTCCTTTATATGCATAGTATTGATATTACATTATTATTGTATACTTTATTAAGAGTGTGAGTGCCTATCATGTATGTAATCATTATTTATTTTATTGAAGAATGATAAAATTAGTTTATAAATTTTAGTAATAAGTTTATTTAAAGAATTTTAAAATAAAGTATTTGTCTGTTAATTATTGTTGTCAATTCTTTTAGTTATACCACTAAGAACAATTTAGCAAAGAATTATTCATGTAGTTTATTATATGTGTTTCTTTAAGAGCTAGTGGAATAAATCAGGCACTGAATTAGTAGCTGTCAGTCAGGGAATGTTAATTATTTCATGTAATTAGTTGGTGTGTGATGTTCTCCTCAAAACAAATAAAATGCTTTGGATGGCAGGTGTTTGAATTTAACAGCCAAGAAGTTCTGTAGCTTGGAAATGTGGCTGTATGTTATATCATGTGTAACCTCAATCTGGCTACATGTGAATCTGAGTATTTCTTCTCCACTTGAGGGATTGGGTGCTGTAATATGCAGTTGGAGTGGATCAAGTTTCAACAAATATAAATTTATTACAATATTTATTTTTATTCATTCAGTTGCAATAATAATCAGTAGTTTGTTTATCACTTCAATATAACAGGTAATTTATAACATTATAGAGATCCAACTTCCACCTAGTTCAATACATATGTTTACATTTTTTTAGTGTGTGTTAATTTTAGTCCTGAAATACAGTATTAGACTTGTTGTAACTTTCATATTCATCTCAAACTGCCAATAACTTTGTAAAGCTTGCGAAAATATCATGGTTAAGATCATTTGTGTACAAGTTATTTTTCACAAAATGTCTGGTAAAAAATATCATGTAGAAGATTCATGTAGATGTTATTTTGGTAAGGTCACAAGATTTACAAAGTTATTAGTGGATTGGTATGAATGTGAAAAGGCCAGCACATCTAATACCATATTGCAGAACTTAAAGTAGCATTTTCACAAAATATTAGCAAAATCTTTTTAGATAGAGATTAAATTTAAAATTTAATAGAATTATCATTTTTAGCCTTCTTAAACATTGTCTCATACTATGTATATTAGATCATCATATAATAAAAATAAGGTATTTGGATATTAGTCCTGCAATACAGTATTAGACTGGCCTTTTCACATTTGTATCAATCTGCTGATAACTTTGTAAATCTTGTGATCTGACCAAAATAATGTCTACATGGACCTTGTACATATTTTTCACCAAATTTTTTTGTGAAAAAGTAACTTGTACACAATTGATCTTGTACATTATATTTCCATAAGATTTACAAAGTTATCAGCAGTTTGACATGAATATGAAAAGTTACAGTAACTCTAATACCATATTTCAGGACTAAAATTAACACACACTAAAAAAATGTAAATTTGTGTATGATTTGCAGGAACAATACTTAAACAACATTTTAAACTATAAATTTTATATCTTAAAGACTACATTTTCGCAGCCGCTGGTGAAAATATAGTAAATAAACTCCCCAATGCTTTTTTACAAAAATCACTAAATTATAATTTTTTTAAATAATATTTCCTTAAAAAACAGATAAATATACACATATGTCACTTACCACTGTAATAAATAAGAGGAATTGATCACATTCAAACAACCAAATTGAAGAAAATATATGTGTAATTAAAGACAACATTGTAAACCATAAGTACGTTTTCTTAGGCCATGAAAATATAATGAATCAACTCCCAAATGTTACTTTACATATTATCAGTAAATTATATTTTTTTGTAAATAATATTTACAAATACAGATATAATATGCATGTATGCTATTTACACTCTAATAAGTAACAAGAAATAATCGCATTCAAGAAACCCAATTTAAATTTCACATTACCACAGAAAATGGACACCTGAAGTGGAAATCCCCCCCCCCCCATGAATACATGATTGCAAGGTGTGTCAAGATCTTTTCCAGAAAAATATTGAGAAATGGAATGTTTTGTAAAAAAAAAAAAAAACAGTAAACAAAACAAAAACAATAATCCAGAACAATAAAAAAATATAAATTATAAAACTTTTATTAATTACTGCTTTTTATGCAGGCAGAAAAAGTTGTAGAAAAATATTCATCAACCTATACTTTTTTTATGTAAATTCACAAAACAAAATAAATAATTCTCAACAATAAAGAAATTATAAAAATTTCATTACTGCTTTTCATATAGGTGGGTAAAGTTTAGATAAATTTTAATAAACCTATTATGTAAATATACATAACAAAACAAAACAAAAAATAAACAAAACAAATCAAATAATTCAGAAAAGAAATATAAATTATAAAACTTTTATTAATTACTGCTTTTTATGCAGGCAGAAAAAATTGTAGAAAAAAATTCATCAACCTATACTTTTTGGTAAATACACCAAACAGAACAAAAGATGAAGATCAAAAATCAAATGAACTGAACACAAAAGAACAATAATCAAAGTACATTTTCAAAAAAAAACATGTTTTCCAAGCACATTTTGAAAAAGACAATGTTTTTGTAACTGACAACTATAAATAAAGCAAAATAATAACAATCATAGTATGTTTTGAAAAAGAAATCACTGAAAAATATAAATAATCCAAAATAATAACAATCAAAGCAAGCTTTGAAAAATTTAAATCACCTTTTCAACCTTTTCAATATACATTGCAGGATTTATTTTCTTTCAGTTTGATGTCATCACAATATTACACATTTATTGTGGATGTAAAAAGTCTCCTATCTCTTCTACATTGCAGGACTAATACTCAAGTACCCTTCAATTATTTATTATAAAAGTATTTTTGTGCCTGTAACTACTGAAACAGTAAGATTCGCATTTGAATTTTATGTTTCACCTTTTTCTATCATCTCTCACCCACCACCCTATCCTACCCAAATTTAAACTTTTTGGTATCAAATTGTGGGTGTAGCAATATTAAAAATGTATCAATATATGTAAAATTCACCATAAACACACACACGTTTCGATAACAAATTTAAAGCAATAAATAAAAAAATGATATAGTTTAGATTTCTTTTTTTTTAGTTATATAATTTTATATAACTTTAACTATTTATTTTAAATTGTAAAGTTCGTTATTTTATTGCTGTGTTCAAATTTTGTATTTAATAATAATTTTGGAAATTTGATTGTAATTTAAATCAAAGTAAAAATAATTGTTTATTCCCCTTGTACTTGAAATTTTGCAAGTAACAGTCGGTGAGAGATAATAGATTAATTAAAAAGAAAAATTCCCTAAAAGCTTTAATTACCAAAATGTAAAAAGAGTAAAAATAAACCTAGACAATAGGAGTGCAACTCTCTAAATTAATTAAACTTATAAAAATGCATTGATTCTCCTCGGGTCAAATGAGTAGAACTAAAAATAAAATAGAAGTGAAAAGATAAGATCAAGAAAAGAGGACATTTTGAATTTCTCAGAACTTTTAGTTAGACTTTTGCTGTGCTCTCGATCAGTTGAGAGGCTCCAAAAATATTAAATTAATTTAACCACCACATTATGCTCGAGTAGAAAGCATCCAGACTATTCTCCCCCAGGAGATGGTTGATCATCTGCTGAACCTCCACATGTGCCCTCCACAAAATCAACCAAGAAGATCTGCTGCCCAAACAATCAGAAAGCTGCTGCTGCTGTTGAAATAAATTAATCACCAAAATTCTGGAAAGAACTGCTACTATGTGAACTCATGAACAATTTGCTACTGACCATGGAATCTGAAAGCTTCGTATAAAACAGGTACCTGTACCCAAGGCCTAGGGTACTCTAAATATATTAATCACGCTATAGCTCATTCTCTATATAACTTGTAAAACTATAAGTTGTAAAACTATGAATTTAATTATTAATTTCTTATGTAAATTTCTTTAATAATCTAGCTTACCTAATTCTGTCTTTTCTTGGGTACATGTTTTAAATTTTACATTTTTTTTATTATCTAATGATAGCATGCATATAAGATTTCTGACTGGACCTCGCCAAATTCAAATATAGATCTTTATCAAAATGGTTGACATCTTGTCCAGTGACCTATTAATATATTTCTTTTATATACTCATGTTGGCTGGTCAGCTTGGAAATCTCCATAATTTTCTAAATATCAATACACAATTGCCTGAAACATTGGATGTGTTTCCTGCAAATCCTAATTAATATTTATTTCTATAAATGACTTTGTTATTTTGTATAAATCGACACGCATTCTGTGCTTCATTTATTATTAATGCAGGGGTCTACTACTTAGCAAATGGCTGGCATATTAGTTATTAATACCCACCAACTTATCTATTGCTTTTATATTTTGTTAAATTTTAAGTAATAATTCCATTAATTGCATTTCTTTGAGAGTCAAAACATTCTTTATTAAATGTTGATGATGTAGGGCCGAGTTATAAAAATATATTAAATCTTAACAGAATATTCTGTGAATTATACATGTGCTACATTTTAGAGATGCAATGACCCATTATGAACCTTGGATATTCCAGATTCTACAGGATTTACTTAATCCCAGTCATCCTACACAAGTGGACAAAATAAATGTTCCCATAGGGCTTGATGCTGTCAAGCAATCAGGAAGTAATTGTGGCACAAACCACTTGCCCCTGATTATGCTTATGTGACACCTTACCTTTTTGGGCCTATGGCAAACACCAGCCCATTGTTCTAAACTCATCCACGGCTTCACAGTTTTAACATGCTGCCACCTTCATATCGCCTTTCTAGACATACCACGTGCTTCTTACTATTAACTTTATTGTTCAATATATAACTCCGTCCCTGCATTAGTGACATAATTCACTCTCAAATAAATGTCTGTCCATAGTAATTTATAAATATCTTATTTAATTAAATAAATATATGTCCGCAGCTACTATTATAAATTCTAATTTAGACTCTTGCATTACAAAGATATAAATCCCCGAAGGCATGCTCTTGAAATACTTGCTCGAGAATTCAGGCAGCTAGATTACATCAACCAAATAAATGTATCTCTTTAAAATATAACAATATCGGAAATACCACTGCTGAGATTTTAAATATAACCAATATTCTTAGTTAAATGATTTAGTACAAAATATTCTAAATAAATAATTTCAAACTATACGTCTGCCATTACATATTTGTTTATTTGACACCCATTCAATATAATATCTCTTCAATCAGTTAACCCTTTTCCCGCGCTCGACAAGACTCCTTGTCGACATCTAAAATCACTCTAACTCAGTTCGTTTTTATACGATAAAATTCGTTAAATACGTATTGAATTCGTTTTTAAAAGTTCTGTACGATGGTGACATCTTCCGATTTATTTTAGAAGTAAAAAATAAAAAAAAACGCATTTAAACCTAAACAAAGAAGGAACATTATTTGTGATTGGTTCTTAGCATGCTCTCAGCCGAAAAAGACATTCTGATTGGCTGGAAAGAACAAAGAAACTGCCTGATCAAAGAAAATAAAGAAAAACACTGAGATTTTCATTTCGAATACGATTTAAATTATTATTAAATAATATTTATGGAAATTAAACATAATTTTCAGAGAGAATAATAAAAAAACAAAATTATTTTCGAAAAATATTGAAGATTTAAGTAAATATATTGAAGATGTAGTAAAAAGAAATATTTACTTTTCTATAACGTAAAAGTCGATCTTTTTGTTTACATTATAACTTTTATGTTGCCGATATAGAATATCTTAGAATAAATAAATAGCAATTTATTTTTGAAAGAACTTTCGTTTTCTTCATGACCTGAAAAATTAATTATATACTTTTTATAAACGTATCTGAGTTGAATTTAATATTATAGGCGAATATGTTTTAACAATAGGCTTTGTCTTCAGTTTGTGAGTTGGCCAATTAAAAGATTTGATTTTTATCTGATACAACCAATGATAAAATTAGCGGTTTAAGGGTTAAAATATAAATGTCTAATATTAATATTATGTATAGCTAACTCGAAAATAAAGTCTTGAATCTCTGGCATTGCCATGACTCCCATGCCTAAAGAAATATTTACTAATGTAGCATCAGATATGTTGTTTCGTAGAGTGTATTGTGGAACCAATAAACTATGTTCGAACTCAGTACTACTGGTAGCTTCACTATCTATTGTGCTGCTGTTCTGTGTTGTGGTCGAATTTTGCACTATGTTAACGAAGCATACGAATCTGACCGTTACACTACATTTATAATATTTTATTTATCTTTGTTACTTAATAAAATTTATTGTAATAATATAAAAATAAATTTTATCTTCTGTAATTCATTGATTATTGTCAACAATGCTTATGCTCTATGCTATGTCATTGTTACAAATATTAAAATGGAAGTTAAGAGAATTTGGATAGAGGGAAATTATATCAATTATCATTGATAGTTCTTCTGTCATAGAATGTTATCCAGATAAAGAATTAATTCTTTTCTTACATAAAGCTACAAACCTTTGAAATAATATCAAAAAGAGTTTTGTAAAATTGATATTATGAATAAAATTGATATTGATCAGGAAATGTAACCAGTATCTATAGAAGAACAGTTTATATGACCTTCAGAATAATGAATTTTAACACCATTAGTATTTTTAATAATGCCATTTAACAGAATGATACTTATGCCTTTCAGTATACAGCTAATGAAATTTCTAATACATAATTAAATGACAAAATCTCTTTATAAAGTAATTTTTGTGTATATAACATTTCATATTCGTTAACCATCTTTATAACTAAATGATAAAATCGATAATTTTTGTTCATATGAAATTTGATATCCATTGAAGCACTGGACGTTATTTTACATTTATATATTTTTAAGAAACTTATAAAAATAGATATCTAACATATAAAAAATTATGTTTAGTAAAATTTAAAATTATATTTTTATTAAAATTTATTACCATATTTGTGACAGTTGCTCTTATTTAGAAAACAAATTATTAATTTTAATTTCTTTAAAATGATAATTAAATAATTAATTTATGATGTGGCTCTAATTCAAAATGATAGGATAAGTTACATTAAGGGCTGGAATCCATCAACTATTATCAGGTATTTCAGCATGTCACTCTGTTGCCTAGATATTCTAATAAGCTTTAATAGAGAACATATATCATACAAACTGATCCTTATGCTAAAATGCATTATATATAATTATTATGTTTTAGATTACAAAATCATCGCATGACTTATTTCGGCTTTGCCATAATGAGTTGAAATAGGAAACAACCTTGATTGCTAGTTCTCATTAAAATTAATAATATAATTTACATTTTATTTGTGTGAATTACCAAAATCAATTAATTATTAAAACACAATTTTAAATCAAATTTGTATTGCTAATGAATAATATATTATTAAAACTGACTTTAATTATACTTTGTAATATACACTAATTGTATAAAATAAACGTTTCAATTAAATCCTTATCTTATGTCTGCTTAGCTTTTTCTCTTTATTTGATGCGGATCAGAAAAATGATTATTTTTATTCTTCCATCAAATCAAACACCAACAGCTGATCCATAGAAAAATTAGTCACGGAGAAAAAAAAAACAAAAAAACTATAACATAAAACGTAATTAATCCTAATAAAATATCAATTGGAAAAAAATCTTCAGATTTTAAGCATTGATATGGCATAAGTAGTTTAAATTAAATTTTAACAATATTAATCTTACTACTGTTTAATAGATTTCTCTTCACTTTTATGTGATCATCATAAGAAACGTTTTTTTTTTAAATATTTATGCTTTAAAAAATAAATTACGTGCATCTACATATCTTAAATATGTCTAAATATAAGCTAATAAAATTACACAAAAATAATATTGGAAATAAATGCCAGAACGTGAGATGCAATGTGGCAGTTCAAGTCATTTAGTTTATATATATATGTCAAAGCATTGACCGGGAAGCGAACCCGGGCCAGCTGCTTGGAAGGCAGCTATGCTAACCGCTAGGCCACCAACGCTTGACAAGTGATTTAGTTATTTTCATGTTTGCATGCATTTACTAGTTTATTAGTGTAATGCAGATAACGCTTAAATAAAAATACTACATACTTTCATTACAATATTCTATCTTTTTTTTTTAAAAAAAAGGATTAAATTTTATTGAATATAAAATGTTTCACAAGGTAAACATTGATTTACATAGTATAATATGGAGATTTAAAATGATACATTGTATTTTTTGTCCATAGCATTTCCAAAATTGACCAACCTTTGAAGATCTAAAGCATTAGTCCATGAGATAACTAACTATTAAAAGTAAACCTATGTTACTATTAGGAATTATTCGTAAAGTCTAGAGTTCAAATATGAATAGCGTTTTAGGAATACAAATTGAGAAATTCAATTTGTGGTAGATAAGTTGAGGAATAGGAAAACACTTGAGATAACATAAAATACGGGCTAAATATAATCTACTGTTCACTTCCCCTAAATGGCCTTGAATATCTTTACAGGGGGCAATTTACAATACTTTGGTAGAATTATGAAGAACAAGAAAAAAAAAACCAAGCTTTGAAAAGTCTCTGCTGAAATCCATTCTAATCCATCATGAGAAGCCACATGAACAGCAAAAGACCAACCCCACTAATAACAACATTGGAAATAATAGAAATAAATAAGGTGACTCATTTGCAATTATAATCATTAGGCCAAACTGCAGCTTACTTTACAACAATCCATGGATATAATCATTTATAAGAATAATGCTAAAAAACTGCTATAAATATCATTATTTTTTCTTTTCTTGTGAATGAAAAAATCCAATGTCGGAAATGATCCCCACAGCACACTCATTCCAGCTCCCATCCTCAAAAGAACTGGAATTTAAGATCCCGCCCCCCATCTGAGAGCCAGACCCTATCACCCACTCAGCAAAACTGAGTAAAATGAAGAATTTTCATTAATTTCCTGTAGAAACCTTTTGAAATTTCAATGACTGCCATATAATTTGCACAGCATTTTTATAAAGATTGAAATTTTCTTTCTTGTGATAACTTGCATATGAAAAGATAGCTAAGAAACTCCTCATTTGAATAAAAATAATTTTAGAAAAAATTAATTCCCTAAACTACAAAAAAGGAACTAAAATGGTGAGTCAGAAACAGAGTGAACTGGAGTCCTTGGCTCCCTCTAGTAGACTTACAATGCTCTATCTTGCTAGTCAAAGTTACAAGGTTATATAAATATGCACTGTACAACTTTTGTGGTCATTTGGGAAAATCACTGAACTCCTATTGCAAATACCAAGAGACAAATAAAATAAGTAATGATAAATGAAAATAGAGAAAAAATAATGCATGTTTTGTGTACTTTTTGGGGGAAAAATTGAATGAAAATAATATGTGTTGGGTGAATGAACAAATAATAGTATTCCCTTCCTCTTAAAAAATATTCATATAAAACTTTCTGTAGTTTTAATGAATAGTTATATGAGTTTTTTTCTACCCCTTAAACAATTCATAATAAAGATATAAATAATGAGTAGTTTCACTTTATTTTTAGATCAATATCACCACACACTTTGCTGTCACCTTTTTTTTGGTTATGTCAAGCATGTTCTAGATTTGTTACTTTATACAAATTTTCTTGTTGAGTGATTAGCATCTCTTTTAGGTAATGTATTTGTTAAATCTTTTGCATGCTTATACAAGTGAAGAATATCTGGAAATATGTGTTTTTAAATTGTGGCATTCCTGCAAAAATAAGACTACAAGTAAAACCAAAGGACATGTTCATTTTCTCTTGACCAAAATGAAGTGAAAATAATAATGGTGTAAATGCATTTCAATTTAAACAATACTACATTGAGAAATGGAAAAAACCAATGATAGTTTTAAAACAAAAGTACTGCCATATTAGTCCAGTGGTGAGATTACACATATATATATTAGATCAGTGATAACTTTCTAACCTTGTGATCTTATAAAATAATGTGTGCATGGGATTTTCTGACAAACTTAATCCATCAATTTTGATAAATAATGGCAAGTAACTTTATTTAGTACAAAATGGCAACCTATGACATTATTTAATGGTAAAAAAACAAACACATATTTATGTTTTGAATTGAAATGAGTAATTTTCAAAAATGATAAGAACTAACCTTATTTCATACAAACTTGTGTCCTATAACTTTATTTCCTAAAAATAAATAAACACATTTATGTGTTGTTGTTTTTTTGGAAGAAATGATGTTGCAACAACTAAACTTTTAGCAATATACATTTATTCCAATAACAAAAAAGCAAAAGATTGTTTCTTACAATCACTGGGGCAGACTGTAATTTTTTTATGTACTGCAAAATACAAATAAAAGTACCATTATGATTTACATGAAAATGTTCATATTCAGTAGCTTGCAAGTTGTCACTTTTGTAGAAATTGGGATTTTTCTTGGGAAAACATGCTATATGCACAAATTTCTCACAAATATTTCTTCTGGCGTATGATCATCTTTTGAAAGCAGTGGACAACTGCATAATTTTCTATAGCAAGCACTTGTCAAATTTTAATAATTTCATTGGATAAAAAATTCAGCATAAAATTCATTCGGCAGGAATTGAAGTTTGACAGTAAATCATACACACACCTTATTTTTGCCAGATGATTGATAAATTATCCCAGTATTTTTTCATGATATCACAGCATACTTTAAAATGTAAACTTAATAGCAAAATTAATATTTTGACTAACAACTTTCTTTTGATTAGAATATTATCTAATATTTTCTTAAAAAAATTAATTCATTTACTCTATATATACACTTGTTTGTGCCAGTGGCTTTCATCACCACTGGATTAATGCATAAGTACCAAAACATTTTTCTTGTTTATAAAGAAATCTAAAGAAAAATGGGAATGGAAATTAGGTCTCAGTTTTTGCAAACAAATGAAGTAAAATAATCCTTTTATGTGTGTTTCAAAATAATAGTACTAGTGATTTAAAAACATTAAACAATTTTAATGAACAAATAATAGCAACTACTTTTTAAGATATTATCAGGAAGGAATAAATGATCACTTTTTTATGCTGATTATTGTTTCACTGAAATCTAAAAAACAATGTCTTAATTTAAAATTATGTATCAAATTTAATTAAGAAAAAAAATGATTTTTTTTTTCAGACTGACATCGCAATGTTTAGCGCAACTGCCATCTTCATTGTCTGAAATTATTTCTTTGTTTTCATTTTAAAACTGTCGAAAAACTGAATAGATTACAATATGTCCCAATATTGTCATTCTCTGCCGTTATAGTTTCTTTTTTAAATGACATACATGTTGTTCAAATCACATAAATATTAGACTTTTTATTAATTTTTTTATTAGTCCATTTTTTTTGTTCAATTTAATAGATTGTATGGAAAAAACAAGATACACATTTTTGATGACAAAAATTTAAGTGGATTTAAAATGTATCAAAGATTTTGTTATTTCAGGGCCTTCATCCCGAAATCAATGTAAGTATTCCATTTTATATTTTTTTATTATTTGAATAATTATTATTATTTTAAAAAGGTATTATTTCATAAAAGTAATTATCAGTAATATATATATATATAATTAGTGTGTTGGTTTGTATAATGAAAGTGATTTTGGCTGCATCTATAAATTTAGCCAATTATGTACAATATAATTTTGGGACTCTGATCCAAGTTTTAAGCAACCTTATTTATAGACATAATAATTCGCAAAGAGTTTAATAATTTATTAATGTGTCTGTATTTGTATTTTAGTGTGTTTGTGTTTGTACTTGCATGTTTGTGTTTGTATAATATGTGATGATGTTCACTACATATATAAAATTAGACTATTATAAACCAATGCAATGTAAATTTTAAGGCTGATTATCAAATGCCCGGATGCAGTTGATGAAGCAATCACAAAATTTACTAAACATAGTATCGTTGGACAATATAAACATTTACCATCAGTAAAGAGATATTTCAAGTGGTGTTTGGTAACAGCCACAAGTTATGAATACCATATAGAATTGTATGCAGGCAAAGAATCAAATTCAGGTTTCTGCCAATATTTTGGTACTCATGCTGTGGAATTAGTAGTTTTTCCACATCTTACATGACATTATTTTCCACTTTATAACTAGCAAATGAGCTATATGCAAATAAATTATATTTTTGTGGTACCATAAATATAACAAAATAGCATCACTGGTGCACAGAAAATATAAAATAAAGAGTGGATACTCATTTTATCATTGATAAAGACAGTGGTCTTCAGTTTGTAATTTTGGATACAAACAATGGCGTTTCAATTTCTAGTTTGGATGGACAATAGCCCAATTACTATGATTAAAAATGCATATCCACCTTTTGTAAATAATTTATTTTTTATCTTTTATTAGGAAGAATCTTTTTATAGATGATTTGAGATTTTTTAATCATTGGGATACAAGAAAAATATGATGAATTTTCATGGTTCTCTTTTCATAGGATATGAAGCTATAGATTATTTCAGATAAAAAGTATTATATATGGTGTGAATCAGAATTTTACGAGGAATACAAAAAGTTATCAATGCAAATGTAATTTTAAAACTTAGTTATGATAAATTGCAAATTATGAACCAAAAGGAAAGTGATATTTTTTTAGGATATTGAAATTCGTTTTTTTTAGTTTTTAATGGCAATCACTATTTTCCTTAGCCATATATTTTTCCTTAGATTTTCTAGTTTCTATTATATACAGCTTTTTGCTCTAACATTAATTAAACTGAAGTTATTGTGAAAATTGTGTCTCAAATCAATCTTTAAAAATTCAATATAGTGGCATCCCATTTTAAAAAGTTAAAATAAAATCTGAAAAACAATGTCTTCTTTCAGAAGTAGGCATCAAATTTATCACTTAGTACTTTCATCAGTGTTCAGAGGCTATTTAATGTTTTCCCCAAATATTTAAAATCATCCCAACTAAATAATTACCTGCAAAATATAATATACTTTGACACAATCGCTATCTAAATTATATATATATATTGTGAGTATTCAGATTTAATCAAAGTATTAAAAAAAAAATAAAGAAGTTTGTTGATCTTGTTTGGTTTTGTTTTTATTTGATAAATGGATAACAGAAGAACTTGAAAATATAAGTTTAAATTGACAACCATGGCAACCTAAAGCTTTTTAAATAGTATTGTTTACTGCTAATTCTAGCTTGAAAATACTAAGTTTGTTATAATTAAACTCAGGAAAAACATACAGACAAATAAAAAAAATTTGGAAATAGTTCAGTGAGAAATAAAAGTTTACTTGAATAGGATCAGTATTATTTTTACATATTTTAATTTCTGTTACTGCAGTCACCATAGTAACATGAGTATACATAATTGAATGTTATTTTTTATGTATCAGATATTTGCATTTGTAAATTAATTTGAAAAAATATTATTATTAAAAAAACATATGTAAATTATTTATATTTATAAAATGAATCAAGGTTGCAATATCAATACTTTATTTTGGTTTAAAAATAATAAAGAAAAATCATATCCACTTAAATTTCATTTCAATGTCTTTATTTTTCTCCAAACTTACATTGCAATTGCAAAACAAAGTGGGAAAGTTATTGGAACATATCGTTTGGAATTGAGTGGTTTTAGAGTGAATTTCTACAGTTGTTATGACATCCATAATGTCAGAGTGAGGTAAAATAAATAGCCAGAAAAGATTGTAATAGAACTCATCATTTTTTGCCATTCCTGAAGACCGATGCGTTTCTCAGTTCTTTAGAAAACAAATTCTTTAAAACTTTAATTTAAATCATGAAGCTACAAAATATGGAAGAATAAAGAATTAGCATTCTTCCCATTCAGTTTGAAGAGTAGCTAGTTGGAGAAGATTCCAAAGAAAACAACAAACAAAATGTGAAAGAAGAGAAACCTATAAAAATAAAGAATGAAATCAGCTATTTATTTATTTATTTTTAAAAAAAGAGATCCCAGATTTTAAGAAAAAAATAAATATAATTATTCGATGGATACTATGTTTCAAGCCAGGAAAATCAACTGGATTAATGCATATTAACAAGTAATTTAAACTCCACTCTCCTAATTCAGAGAAAACAAAAAAAAGGGTTGTTATTAAAATTCTTCACTTGATTTAACAGTATTATTTTATCTGAACATTAACTCTACTCAAGGAAATAAATTCATTTTCACACCTTAGGATGGAAATAAAGAAGCTACGATGAATGAATGAATAATGAAAATGAACAAACTTTTATTTAGTGTATGATTTTTTTTATGCATATGTATGCATATTATTTTTTTTTTAGATTTTAAAAGAATGATTTCTATTTTATTTTAATCATAAATATCGTATATTTAGGTGTAATAGAATTTATGCAATGAAATGCTTGGAGAGATTTCTTTACTGATTATTTGAACTCTTATCTGAGTATATATATATATATTAATACAATCTGATGTTTTTTTTAATATCCAATTTGATTTTTTGTATGTGTAAAATTTAGTTTAAAACATCGGACTGACAAGAGGTTTAAATATATTGTTTTATTTCAATATTTATTTATCAATTATTATTTTAATGAACAAATAGAGTTCAATCTCATTCAATTACATATATTTGGTATGTTATATAAAAATTTTCATTAATATATTCAAAATCTCTCCTTCCATTCATTTTTTTATATAGTGTCATTATTGTGTCGCAACACAGTTTAGAGTTACCCACAGAAATTTTATCATTTTTATTAATTCAATCAATCAGAAATATAGATTAATCTCCTATTGTATTTTGTTATTAATTTGACCATTTTTTTTTTTACAATCCAATAAATTGAGTTGATTTAAATGATACGACTCTGTTAATTATTTTTTATTTGAATTGTGTAAGATGATTTTGCTATTTAGTATTTGGTTCAAGATTCAAACTCAACTTGGTAAGTGAACTAGAATATAAAATATGATATGTTTTTTGTATTACAAATTTTTGGTTGTCATCTGATCCTTTGTGTCAGCCGCTAGAGGTGCAATTTCTAATCAAAAACACATAAATATAACTTTTTCGGGCCAGCGATTCTCTATTAATATTGATGTGTTTTTTTTTGTTTGTTTGTTTGTTTACAAAGTTTATAATGGTATGATAATAGTTGTTTTTAATTTTTATTGACAAGAGGGTCTTTTTTGGTGTGTGTTCAAATAGTAATTTGTGTGTTTTTTTAAAAAATAGTATTACTGTTTTTGTAAAATTAGATTGCCAAAATTTAAGAGAGTTTTGGATGGATCTTTAAATAATAATTGACATTACTTTGATAGGTTTCTATTTGATTGCTGACAACAATTATTGGGAGAAGTGTTGTTTTTTTTTTCGTGTGTGTGTGTGTATGTTTAAATAAAAATTAAAACTGTTACTTTTATCGGTTTACATTTGATTGACAACCGATATGACTTCCTTTCGTTTATAAATTATGATTTTTGTTTCTACAAATAAATATTTTTGACAATGGGACAATAATAGTTGTTGTTTGTTTAATTTTTATGGACAAAAGGTTGTTTTTCAGTGTAGTTTCAAATAGTAATTTGGGTTAAAGTTTAAATAATAAGTTACCGTCTTACTTTGATTGATTTACATTTGATTGACACTAATTATTGGGAGGGGTGTTTTTTGTGTGTACGGTTGTAGACAACAATTATTGGGTGAAGGGGTGGGTTAACCATTTAAAGAATAGTAGTTTTAAGTTGCGGTCTTACTTTGATTGGTTTACATTTGATTGCCGATACTAATTATTGGGAGGGGTGTTTTTTTGTATGTACGATTGTAGACAACAATTATTGGGGAAAGGGGTGTAACCGTTTAAAGAATAGTAGTTTACGTTACTTTTAGTGGTGGTGTACATTTGATTGCTGACAATAATTAGTGAGAGAGGTGGGTGTTTTTGTATGATGATTAAATACTAATTTACCTTCCTTTTATTTTACATTTGATTGCCGACAACAATAATTTGGAGAAAGGGATTGTTTTTTTGTTTTTTTTTCAGTTACTTTTATTTATTACATTTGATTGACAACTGATTGACTTTTTTTTGTTTATAAATTATTGTTTTGGTTTTCCAAAAACCTAATATTTTTGACAATGGGACAATAATAGTTCTTAATTTTATTATTATTGACAAGAACAGATCTTTTTTGGTGTACGTTTAAATAGTAATTTGGGTTGTGTTTAAATAGTAATACTGTTTTTAAAAATTTAAGTGACAAAATTAAACAAACAACGGGGTTTTTTTTTTTTTATGGATCTTTAAATAATAATTTTTGTTACTTTAATTTGTTTACATTTCATTGACAACAATTAGTGGGAGGGGTGTTTTTGTGTATTTTTAAATAATAATTTACATTTTTTTTAACAACAATTATTGTGTGTATATGTTATGTTACTTTATTTATCAATTTGGTTAATAATATTTACGGGTAGACATTTCAATATCATTAATGGCATGCTGTACGGTCAATTCATCATGGCTCCAGTAATGCAGCAAACATAAAGACTTGATGAATGGCATTTGAAATCCCTCAAACCAGCTGCCTTTTTGAAGTGCACATTTCTTTCGGCAAGAACGAGACTTACAAATGAAAGTCCAAAGGTCTTTATGGACCTCAAGTCTCATACATTTGCCACACAAACATCTTTTTTTCTTTCAGCAGGATGTTTTTCTGCTGTAGAAATGTTACAGCACTGGTTTCCGTGTCTGGCAATTCCCATATTTTCATATTTTCTGTTTTTGAATTTGCCATACTTTTTGTCTCGGAAAATTTCTCGCTAAAACGTGACTCAAAGCATGATCTTTAAAATATTACGCTAACCCACCATAATTGAAAATTTAGGAGGAATACAAATTTATGGGGAACAATCACGATACTGTTAAAATTGTTAAAATGTAACAGTACATCAATTCGTCTCAAAAAAAAAAGGCACCGATGAAAATTTAAATAATTTTGACATGATCAAATTAACACACCTTCATACGATATTGTCACATCAAATACATAACACAGCATTATGGTATAGTGCATGACACAAACAACTATGGCATTTTTTTCTGCTTTTAGCATCGGAAAAAGCCACACCATTAGCCGCTAAGCTGAGTTAACATTCTTTCTAGATTTTATTGTAGAAAGAAGACTTAACTCCAAGTTAACAATCTTTCTAGGATTTATTTTAGAAAGAATGCTTAAGGGCTTGGGTGCGGCCACGGAAACAGCATATTTCTAGAAATCGCACCTCTAGCGGCTGACACGAAGGATCAGATGACAAACAAATTTTTTTATATTATTTACGTATAAACATTATATTTATTTTTCCATTCCAGTGTTTTCTTATATATATTTTAGTTAATATTACAGGTAAATGCCATTAGCTTAGAGTTGATTATTTCTTTGCTTATCTGGTCCCATCATAAAGGGCTAAATAGATCATATTTTGTCATTCATTTACAATGACTTGTCTTAAATACTTTTTAAATTTCTCTAAAGTAAAGATAACAAATTTCATTGACCAGTTTAATTGAATATTATCTTTGATTTGAATAACTGTCAATTATCATTACATAGTTTAATTGTTGCCGAAATCAATTTCATATTTGATTGATTGAAGATTCAAATAAATAATATTAATAATTATAAGTTAATAAACATTCAATGGAAATTTAAGATATATTTTATATAATGTGATTGGACATTGTAAAGTTAGAAATTATTTAATAGATTTGTTGATAATAAATTCTCGTGGAGTATTCCATTTTAAAATATAAACGAAGCAATAATTATGTATCGTTTTATTGAAAGAATAAATTATTTATATATTGTATTTAGCGTTTTATTAAACTAGATGTACATTTGAGTAAAAAGATTACTTGATTTCAACATTTAAAGTAGTGTATAGGTTTTAAAAACGTTTCATAAAATGCAATTATAGTTATTTAGAAGCTCATCTGTTTAGATAAAATGCAGTATCATTAAATATTAAAGTAGATTTGAATTATTATAATAATAATAGATTAATGAAGTGTGTTGGAATCTAGTTTAGTTATTAATTCGAATTGACTTTCTTCCAATTACTAATCAAATAGTTAGCTTAATCATACATTATTGTTTAGGGCAATAATGTACGGTTTCACTGCTTATTGCAGTTTACTTTGTAATCATGATGGATTTGTAGATGTCTGGAGCAGATAATTTATTGTTATTTCATTTTACATATAGCTTAAATAAATTAGGCTTTAGTAGAGATTATTAGTGTTTTATGATAGTTCATTACATAATGATGACCCGATTGAGCTAGATTAGATTAGATGTTAGAATTAGATTATATTGATCGTTTTCCCCAGCACAGGCAAATTTCATCCGTTATAAAATGTTGCCTATATGCATGACTACATTAGTAAGCTAATCTTTAGTGATCATGGGAAAATGTATAGTATGTAAATTATTAAATACAATTATTAGAATTGGAAAAATTTTATTTTGATAAAATACTAATTAAAAGTTAATGAAATTTACCTCGTTACAAAAAGGGCATCATCATAATCAGCATTAACAAATTCGTCGGTTACAATATATATATATATAAAACTTTATCAAATTTTAATTGTAGTTTTAAAAGAAAACAAAAAAGTTGTCCATCTTATTCAGAAGCCTGATAATTTTTACTTGAACCACGGTGTTTTTTTAAAGAAGGTAAGTGTAAACATATACATGTGTATGTTCGAGAATAAATTAATTATTGCATTTTGTATTATTTGTGTGCATATCTGTGATTGTTAGCAATTGTCTGATCTTGCTTTTATATGTGAGCTTTTATATGTGACAATGAATAAATAAAATATGGTTCACATTTCCTGAAAACATATAATAAAGTCATCCATAAAGGTAACATTTATCAACTGATTACAGAAATATAAAATAGTGGTGTTTTAAACAGAAAATATTAATTGATGTTGTCTTTAAAAAAATATTTAGATAATTAAAATGGAAATGAAAAAAAAAATGATTAAATCATTTGGATTTTACAAATAATATTTGAGAATTTCAGGAAATGAAACAAAAACTATAGACAGCTACCTCTAACTCAGCTACTTCAACATTTTAGACAGAGTTATAAAGGCCATCAATTTATTATTTTGATTAAACAAGAATAACACACATTAAAAAAATAAGCACAATGCAATAAACAAACTAGCATATATATACATTTGAAAATCTCTTTTTATAAAATAATCCATTATCAGGGGCTCAGAGACTTCCAACACATGAAATAAACAATGTGGCTGATTCTAAGTTATCTTATTCAAGATTTTTTAATTTATTTCTTAAAATGATAAAAAAGAAACAGTCATCCAAAAGATTGTAATTCAAATTTTTTTAATGTAAATACAGTATAATTTTTTTAAAAAAAAACAGCATTAAGTACACTAAAATAAACAGGCAGACAGACATCACTTTTCTGACAGGCACTATCCTGTAATTTTGAAAATATTCCACTGAAACACACAAAAATCCAAAGAGATGTAATTAACATTTTGTTAATGTAAATTCAATACACCACCTGTAAACCAATGTTAAGGCCATCCCAAATGATATTTTGGAGCCTTATAATCATATTCCTTTCCAAATAGATTAGCACTTAGAACATGTGTGACATTGCCTCTCCATTTACACATAAAGTGTAATTTCAATCTCATTATTATATACTTTTTAGGTAGGCACTATCTTGTAATTTTGAAAATATTCCATTGCATCTTGCTTCCAATGGAATATTTCAAATTTAATCATATTTCCAAAAAATGATATGATAAAGAAGAAATGTTAAAAATATCACCATTTGTAAAACAATGTAAAAATATATATGATAATTTTAATCACATCAGACAAACTGCATAAATATTCCACGACATTCTGTTCTGATGATAGAAGATTCAAAATTTTGATCATATTTAAAAAACTGATTGAGAAAAAAAAGGAATTTAAAAAATATATTTTACACATGAGTTATTGAATGCTTAAAAAAAAAGATAATTTTAATGCCACATGTTAAGTGTTAACCACATGTTAACATTTGAATGTTATGTTCTAAAGGGAATTTATTGAAAAATGACTTCAAATTTTCTTAAAATTAACATTCAATTTAGAATTGTTAATGGAATTTATTAAAAAGTAAAGGGAATTTATTGAAAAATGACTTCAAATTTTCTTAAAATTAACATTCAATTTAGAATTGTTACTGGAATTTATTAAAAAGATTGGGGTTAGTCCTGCATAAATTCCATTAACAAGATAACATCAAAATAGTAACACTTGGTGAACACTTAACAAGAGGCTAATAGATAACACATGATTAAAATTATCATAATTTTTTTAAATATTGTTTTACAGTGTGGTGATTTTTTTAACATTCCTTCTTTACCATATTATTTTCAAAAATATAATTAAAATTTGGAAGATTTCATCGAAAGAACAAGATGCAGTGAAATATTTTCAAAATTACAGGATGGTGCCCATGTAAAAAGCATGTAATAATGAGCATGAAATTACACTTTATATGTGAATGGGAGATTTAATGACATACACATTTCAAGCACCTATAGATTTGGAAAGAAACATGATTATAAGACTCCAAAATATTATTTGTGACTGCACTGACATTAGTTTACAGTTGGTATAGTGAATTTACATTTTTTAAAAATGTGAATTACAACCCTTAGAATTTTTGTGTGTTTCAGTGAAATATTTTCCAAATTACAGGAGAGTGCCTACCTGAAAAGTGATGTCTGTCTGCCCATTTGTTATAGTCTACTAAATGCTGTTTTTTTTTTTTTTAATTTATACTGAATTTACATTAAAAAAAATTGAATTACAACTCTTTGGACTTCTGTCTTTTATTTATCATGTTAAGAAATAAATTTAAAAAATTATTGAATAAGATAACTTAAACTCAGTCACATTGTTTATACATTGTGTCGTAAGCCTGTGAAAATGGATTATTTTTAGAAAATGGATGGAAAGCTTTCTGAGTATTAAGATTACAAAATTCTAACTAAGCTTTGATTCAAAACCTTAAAGCTCGTTATCCTTTTTCTGTATTTAATTAATTTCATTGATGAGGATTAGGCCATTACAATTATATTTTTGCTTGGTGACTTAATTCCACATAATTTATAATTTTGATTTCATTCTAGAAAATTGCAATTCAATGATCGTCATTAAAAACACACTATGGATAGAAAATATAAATCACTAAGTAAGCTGACCTGAATAACTATAATATTAATTTTTTTATCATTGATCATTTAAAAATATTAAAATTAATTAGTAAATGTAAAGTAAAAAAAAACAATTTATTGAATAAGCTAAGCAGCCTTTTAATTATGTGTTGTTGTTGGGGGGGGGGGGAGTAATTAGTATTTTTTTTTGTTGCGATGGTGGAAAAATGTTTAGTATGTTTTTTAAAATTAATATTTACAATACTTCTATTACATAAATGCATTTAATACAACAGTGGTAAATATAAATACCTATTATTTATTGTTTTTATAATATTAAATAAAACATTTGCAACAATATAAAAATACTAATATATTTTAAATGATTTTATATTATTTTTAAAATTAATATACAAAAGTTTGCATTTAACTAAAACATTTTTTTATCTGTTCTAACTGCTGCTGCTGCTGCTGCTGTTGTTGTTGTTGTTGTTGTTGTTGTTATTATTATTATTATTATTATTATTATTATTATTATTATTACTACTACTACTACTACTACTACTACTACTACTACTACTACTACTACTACTACTACTACTACTACTACTACTACTACTACTACTACTACTACTACTACTACTAAGTTTCAACAATAATAAACTTTATTAATCCTTTTAGTTACATAGTGTTACAATGCCAGATACATGTTTAATTTTATTATTGTCAGTTCAATTTCGAGTGCTACAATATTCATTTTTTTAAAAGTACATATTTATATAGGCAATTTGTACATGATTCTATCCACTTTAGAAATGTCAATAATTGTCCAATAGGAGCAAAATCTGGATCATACTTTCTTTAATTCTTTGGAAATAGGAGATATAATTTCATCATTGTTTTTTGATTTCCAATCTCATGGTATATCATGGAAGACATTATATGAATTTCTTTATCTCACAGCCTTTATATTCTAGTTTGTCATTCAAACCCAAAGTCCATGATCATATCTGGGATCATTAAAATCTTACAGTTTATCCATAAACCAAAAACTTCATTCTTTATAACTTTGCTGTTTGTCTGATTGTCTCTAACTTGAATTTTAATTAACTTATACTCAAATGTGGCTGGATGCCCTCTGGGGTGATTACCCAATATAAACACACACCTATTCCACCCAAGTGCATACAAGACAAATGTTGAGGCCCTTATGACTGGTACAGACCTACCTTTGTAAGTTGACATAATTTGCATCATTGTAGTATTTTCTTTTCTATATTTCCCCTGCAGAATGCATCTAGTCTGCTCCATGGCCTTGCAGTTGAAAATTATGTCTCCTCAGCCATATAGGAAAGGCCACAGAATGGATCAACTGACCTGTACATTCTTCTGTTATGTAAAAAATATTTAGTAGGTAAAAAATATTTAGTAGGTAAAGCATTTAAATTTCATTTTGATTATAAAATCTAGGAAATTAGGTTCTAGTTTCCATCTTTTGTATGGCTTGATCAGATATTTGTTTCCTATTTCTAATATTGATGGGATCTCCTCATTGTGATTATTTTGATGTATAAACTTATATATTACCCAATATTTATAATTTTGTTCAAATTGATCTGGGATTGTTTTTTCTCTCCAAAATTGGTAGATGGTGACTGCCAAAAAACAATCTTTTGGAGGAGGCCTATCTGTAGGTGTTATCTGCTCTAAGTGTCTTAATTTAGGAAATTGAGTGAGTATAACAATTATAGCATTCCTTGTTTTGAATGTTTGAAATGTTTCAGTCCATTTGCTATAAGAGGGTGATTGAGTTTTGGCATTAAAATTGTCACAGTCTTTTCCCCCCAAATGAGCTTGCAACATATGGAATTAATGCATTCCATAATTTTTTTTGAAAATTCAACAACAGGCATGTAATGTATTATCTTGGTTATTATAAGCTTGTTAATCAGTTGTACCTTTGCATATATGGACAAATATGCCTTTGAGAGTGATTCAGCTATGCTTTTGACTTCTTCTTTGAGCTTGGCTTGGATCTGATATGTCATTCCAGTGGCTCCTAGAAAAAAAGGAAAGCCTATAAATGGAGTAGGTTTTGCTTGATACATTGGCCCACATGGCCGTCCAGTGAGTAGCATCCAGGCTGCAGCCTTTTCTAGGTTTATTCTCATTCTGTATTGTTTTGAAAATTGTTCAAGCACTGCGTATGTGAGACATGCAATCTTCTGTGTTGTACCTGGTATTTGAACTCCAATGAATGTGCTATTAATTTTTTCAATAAGTGGATTGATATAATAAATAAACATTAATGCACTCAGAGGAGACTCTGGGATAGTGATTGTGTTGGGATGAATGAGTGTGGATTTCTGCCATTCATAGTAACATAAAGTTCTCTGCACAGTATCAAGTTTGCAGTCAAATATAGCAGAGATTTGGGTATTTTAGTCTGCTTGAGCATATCCAGTAGCACAGGGATTCTCACTGAATCAAAAGCTGAAGCAATATCTATCTGCACCACCACTGTGCTGTATTTCTTCCTCACCCTAGTGGCTATCATCATAGTCTTGAATAACAATGCTGCTTGCACTGTTGATGATGTCCTCTTTGCAAATTGTGATTCACTAATGGTTGGTAAAATATAGGGCTCAATCTTATCTTTTATAATCTTTTCCAATATTTTAATAGGAAGTGGCCCCATAGATATTGGTCTAAGCTCATTTGGCATTGGTATGACTTTCTTTTTCTTATTATTTGGCACTATTGTCATGGGGTATATCCCTGTGGTTGGCTTAATTTCTTGAGCAAGATGGTTTGCTAAATCCTTGGGGTATTTAGCTGTAAAAAAACATAAATGCTTGAGAATGAACAGTGGTATCTCATGGCCACCTGGATGATAAGCATTGCTGATAGTTCTCATTTTCTCCATTATATCATTTTCACTAACTGGTAATTCACTCTCAATCTCTCCAAACATTTTTGTCAGGAAGAAAATGTGAGGCTCAGCACTTAACGTATCTTGAAAGTATTTGAACAATGGCATGATTATGTTATGGCCAGCAAACATACCATCCTCAGTCTGGATGGCCATTGGCACCTTTAGGTCTGGTGCATAACCTAAAGCCCACTTGATAAACTTGCATCCATGTGTGCTGTTGTGCCATGCAAAGCTTACTTTTTTTTAACTTCAGACATTCTTTCAGTGATTCACAGGCCTTGTTATAAGCATCAGTCAGCTTTCTTCTGTGTATTTGGGTTTTGTGTGTTGGAGCCATCATCATTAGTCTCTGATGTAGCTGATTGGCATATTGCAGAAGCCTTGATGGTGGTGTTTGATTTCTTGTTACATGATCAATATTGAAGGACAAGATGTTTATAAAAGTCAGGTATTGCTGTATAGGATTGAGGCTCATTCCTTTAACCTTCTGCAACAGAATATAAGTCTCTGAGAAGAGGAATTCTGTTGCATTTGTTGGGATAAGTACTCTCATCATTTTTGTTAGCTTGTGATTTACTTGCAGTTTTTCTAGATTGATCATGAATAACTGGGCAGAATGAACAGAAAACATGGTTGGAACCAATTTTACCTCCATGAGGTGATGCAGTGATGGCGAGTAAAAGTTCAGATCTATTAATTGTAATGATCCAGAGAAAGAGAGCTTAACATGATCTGCACTACAGGGCGCCATCTAGGCATTTGAACCTAGAAAAATTTATAAAGTAGGCAGATACATAAGTCAAAATTTTTTTTTTACTTTATTTATATATTTTGATATCCGGTCATTAGCCCATGTCACTAGCTCATGGAGTAGCAGAGATTTAATAATATAATATCTAATTATATTTCAATATTAAAAAATAAATAAAATAAGCCACTGCCAGTAATTAACATACAAAAATTTATTTACGCACACACATATATATATATATATATATATATATATAAGATTTAACATTATTATTTTAATATGTTTACTTTAACATTTAACATTATTTTTACTTTTATTTTAGATTTTTAATTTACATTTTAAATTTTATACTATTATTAGTTCGCACAGATTTGTTTAAAAATGTTGAGTATAGATCGGTTACATAGATTCCACGGTCAAAAACATTTCAAAATAAACATAAACGATCAAAATACAAAATCGTTGATACCGTCAATTGCAGAGGGAAATTTATAAGTAACCCAATAGCATTCGCCAAAAGATGCTTGCATTAACACCAATAACTTAAAAGACATCCGAATAAATACATTTTACATACTCACCGTAAGGTATCAGTATTTACCGAATGTCTAATATATTTTGATCGAATATGAAAACCAAAAACATAATCAACTGGTAACGAACCCATGCAAGCGTCTATACCCAACTTAAATTTAATGCATCTTTATTTAGAGTGTCGAGTATGAATAGACTACATAGATTTGCATTTGAAAAGAAAATATTCAATCCTTGTTTAACCTTAGGCCAAAGGTTCACAGTCAAACCAAACTTCAATCCATCTGATATATTGATGTGTTCAATGTAATATGAATACGGCAGCACAATTAGGTTAAGAGAAGAAACTGCTTCTCATCAGATAGGAATATTACATCTATCTGACGATGAGAGCAATAAAACAAAACCTCCATAGGAAGGAACTGTGGTCTCCGTCTTATAATTCCTCCCATAGGCAAAATGAGTGTATGCGGCGTATAATAGCGATTCTGCCCCTAGCAAATCTCATACTACATCTACTAATTACACCAATATATCCAATACATTGACCTAATTCAACTACAAAATGACTAACCTAAGATTACCCTTCCCTAATATAACTTTACAAATCTATATAGCCATTCACGCCCGACTAAAGTTTAATATTTATATAACTAGTTTAATGAAAAACAGAAATCATAATAAAACTTAAAGAATAAATAAATGGAAATGATTTTACAAAAGAAATACATTAAATAAAATTATAACTAATTAATAAATAACGTTGGTCAGGTAGGATTCTATTTCTTAATTATTTTAAATACGGAAAGTTTTTAATTTAATGTTCATTAATTATAAAGTTCTTACGGTTTAAAACAGTTCATCTTTATCTGTTGCTTGCCATTTGAACATGAATTCCCATGCCATCCTAAAAAAATTGGTTGAGATAGCTGTTGTTTTTTTATTTATTTATCTGGAGGTCTTTTAGTTTAGTTGGTCATTAATGTAGGAAAAAAAAACGATGTCACTTCTCTTTTTTTTTTTTAACAAAACTGAAGGGATTGAAGAGTGCGTCTTTTCAATCCCTTCTTTTTCAACTCCACACTAACACATATAGTCACATTGTAATAACTAATTAATTCTTTTATTTTCAAACCTTTCCTTTTATAATAATTTTGTGGATTAACTCAACATTACATCATGATGGTGAAAACCTTTTCATTGAGGTCCGATTTCCCGATGAATTTCTTTCATTTCTAAAAGTTTCTATTGTTTTCCTATCTGACCGATGCTTATACACTTAAATGCCCAAAGTCTAGTTTACTAATTAAAATAATCATTTCCATTTTACAAAAGATTAATTAATTTGTTTTCAAACTTAAACATATTTTTATCTCTAAATCTTTTCTGAAAATTTAGTTTTAAACTACTCTTTTTTTAATAAAGTTTTACTTTAATAATTTTTTATCTGTGCAATTTTATATATATGCAAGTTTAAGATGATTTTTTAATTTTCAGTTTTTAATTCTTAAAAAAGAAATTTTTATTGGCGAACTTTTTTTTTATGTTTACTAATAAAAAATAATGTAACGTACATATGTACCCGTTACATATCAGTAAACTTGCTTAAAAAAAATGAACAAAAAAAATTTATTTATGGTTAGTAATTACGGTACATGATTAACAAAATTTACAAAACATTCAGTTAGTATAAAGACTATATACCAAAAAAAAAATGTTGACTATCGTTTTTCTAAGGACCATTTACGTTCACCTCCTCCCCACAAGAGTTCTATTTTTTATACATTTTATTTTTACACATGGCATGACAAGCAAATTTTATAAATTATTTATTTAAGAGGTTGTATTGAGGTAAATATGTTTTAAGGATAATGGGTTTATACGTGTATATTTGCAGCACAATTATATATACCACCAACTTATTTATGACTGATTGAAATGCATACATAGGGTTACACTGACATAATTCCCAAAGGTACTCATCATAAGGCACCACATTTCGATCATAAACTTACGTGGCTGTGCGCACCTATACACGTTAAAGCATAATATATATTAACAAAAAAAAACATATTAATTGCAACCTTTTAACTTTCTTTTTAACGAAATACAGTTTAAAATTATTTATACTTTCTCGTGTTTAATATATGTGCAATTTCTTTCTGGCAGTGCTTTTATAAGATTTAAAGTATATGACTTATGTAAACAGACAAAAATATTTCATTTTGAAAAAAGAGATTTACTCAGGGTATACGTGGTTTTTATTAATAGATCGGCCCAAGTTGGGTGGCCAGTTGTAATCATCTGGAGAAATAAAGCTTAACGTGATCTGCACTACAGGTCGCCATTTAGGCATTTGAACCTAGAAAAATTTATAAAGTAGGCATACTTTATTTATATATTTTGATATCCTGTCGTTAGCCCATGTCATTAGCTCAGGGAGTAGCAGAGATTTAATAATATAATATCTTATCTAATTATATTTCAATATTAAAAAATAAATAAAATAAGTGACTGCCAGTAATTAACATACAAAAATTTATTTACGCACATATATATATATATATAAGATTTAACATTATTATTTTAATATGTTTACTTTAACATTTAACATTATTTTTACTTTTATTTTAGATTTTTAATTTACATTTTAAATTTTATACTATTATTAGTTCGCACAGATTTGTTAATGTTGAGTATAGATCGGTTACATAGATTCCACGGTCAAAAACATTTCAAAATAAACATAAATGATCAAAATACAAAATCATTGATACCGTCAATTGCAGAGGGAAATTTATAAGTAACCCAATAGCATTCACCATAAGATGCTTGCATTAACACCAATAACTTAAAAGACATCCAAATAAATACATTTTAGATACTCACCGTAAGGTATCAGTATTTACCGAATGTCTAATATATTTTGATTGAATATGAAAACCAAAAACATAATCAACCGGTAACGAACCCATGCAAGCGTCTATACCCAACTTAAATTTAATGCATCTTTATTTAGAGTGTCAAGTATGAATAGACTACATAGATTTGCATTTGAAAAGAAAATATTCAATCCTTGTTTAACCTTAGGCCAAAGGTTCACAGTCAAACCAAACTTCAATCCATCTAATATATCGATGTGTTCAATGTAATACGAATACAGCAGCACAATTAGGTTAAGAGAAGAAACTGCTTCTCATCAGATAGGAATATTACATCTATCTGATGATGAGAGCAATAAAACAAAAACTCCATAGGAAGGAACTGTGGTCTCCATCTTATAATTCCTCCCATAAGCAAAATGAGTGTGTGCGGCGTATAATAGCGATTCTGCCCCTAGCGAATCTCATACTACATCTACTAATTACACCAATATATCCAATCCATTGACCTAATTCAACTACAAAATGACTAACCTAAGATTACCCTCCCCTAATATAACTTTACAAATCTATATAGCCATTCACGCCCGACTAAAGTTTAATATTTATATAACTAGTTTAATGAAAAACAGAAATCATAATAAAACTTAAAGAATAAATAAATGGAAATGATTTTACAAAAGAAATACATTAAATAAAATTATAACTAATTAATAAATAACGTTGGTCAGATAGGATTCTATTTCTTAATTATTTTAAATACGGAAAGTTTTTAATTTAATGTTCATTAATTATAAAGTTCTTACGGTTTAAGACAGTTCATCTTTATCTGTTGCTTGCCATTTGAACATGAATTCCCATGCCGTCCTAAAAAAATTGGTTGAGTTAGCCGTTGTTTTTTTATTTATTTATCTGGAGGTCTTTTAGTTTAGTTGGTCCTTAATGTAGAAAAAAAAACGATGTCATTTCTCTTTTTTTTTTTTTTAACAAAACTGAAGGAATTGAAGAGTGCATCCTTTCAATCCCTTCTCCTTCAACTCCACACTAACACATATAGTCACATCGTAATAACTAATTAATTCTTTTACTTTCAAACCTTTCCTTTTATAATAATTTTGTGGATTAACTCAACATTACGTCATGATGGTGAAAACCTTTTCATTCAGGTCCGATTTCCTGATGGATTTCTTTCATTTCTAAAAGTTTCTATTGTTTTCCTATCTGACCGATGCTTATATATTTAAATGCCCAAAGGCTAGTTTACTAATTAAAATAATCATTTCCATTTTACAAAAGATTAATTAATTTGTTTTCAAGCTTAAACATATATTTTTATCTCTAAATCTTTTCTCAAAAATTTAGTTTTAAACTACTCTTTTTTTAATAAAGTTTTATTTTAATAATTTTTTATCTGTGCGATTTTATATATATGTGAGTTTAAGATGATTTTTTAATTTTCAATTTTTAATTCTTAAAAAAGAAATTTTTATTGGCAAACTTTTTTTTTTATGTTTACTAATAAAAAATAATGTAACATATGTATGTGCCCGTTACATAATGTTGCAAACTGACCATTATGAAAGGAGACAGCGCCTTCTGGCAGTAAACCTTGTTCACTAATCAATAGTGTGGCTATTTTATGTAGTGATTTCTGTATAAATTCTTCATAAGATGAGTTGCAATCCCCAACCAGAACAGTGGGGCTTGCATTCATGCCAAGAGTTGAATTTATATTGGAAATTATAGATTCTATCTTTTGCTTTTGTACTGGCATATATAGGAGCACTATATTCATTGTAATTATTTTTTGAGTCAGTGTTATTATTAGGAGGTTTGAATCAATGTAAAGTATTTTGAAATTTTCAAAAGGACAATCTTGAGCAATAACTATTCCAGTTCCTGCAGATAGAGAGGACGAATCTCTGGAAATGCAGAGAAGTCCTGGCCCCTTAGGTAAGTAGCGTGATTTATTGGTGAGCCTGCATATATCTTTGTTTCTAATAATCCTATTATATGTGCTCAGATTTGATTTATCCAATGTTTAACTTTGAGAATTTTTATTGATTGAATTAAGTCCTCTGACATTTAAAACAGCAATTTTAAGTTTCATTAATAATCTTGTTTAAGTTTAGGCACTTATGTCTTGCTTCAGTTCTTCCTCAATTTCCACAGCATCTTGAAACACCAGGCCACTCTCTTCATCCACTGCTACAGCCCAATGATATATCTCCTGCTCACTGAGAGAGTTCTCTTGTTCAATTCTCACCTTTTTACATCTATCTTTTTTGCTGGTTGCCCTGGTTTGTACCTATATTCAAGGTGTGTTTCTATTCGGGTAGGCAGATCCTGAGTGATGCCTCCATCACTTCAGTCGATGTTTTATTCATAATAGTTGGCCATGGTTTGACTTTGGTTGAAATTCTGCATCTTTTATGTACATCAATCATTTCTTCAGTTTCAGTCTCAAATGCCATTATTTGTGTGTAATCTTTATTTGCACTTTCTGACTGATTTTGTTGGTCACATTTTATATGGCTTACCTTTGCTGCAATTCTCTTATCCTCTTTTTTCTTGTTTAATCTCTCTTGCTCATAGAGCTGAGCTGGCCCTTCCTGGTATGCAATTTTAAGCTTACTTTGGTTATTATTATCTTGTATGTTGTCCAGTGGCTTATTTTACACTTTTAAGTCATCTAGTTCTCAGTCACCCTCAATGTATTTGATGTGATTTACATTCTTGTGTGCCCTTGTTTTATTTTATGTCCTTTCAATTATATCTTCTTTATCTGGTTTGTCTATTTCTCCACATTTTTTATTATTTTTGCATACTGTCTATATCTATTTTTGATATTTGGTGTTCATTAAGTAATCCAGTCTCAGATTCCAGTCTTTGATTGTTATCTTGATTTCCTTTTTTTGATTGATTTTGTTGATCAAGCTTTATCTGTTTTGGTCTCACTTCAATTCTTTTGCCTTCTTTTTCATTGGTTAGTTTGTCTTTCTCAAACAGCTGTGATAGTACTGACTGATCAGCAACTTTCAGCATACTTTGCTTTTTATTTCTTTGTATATCATCTAATTCTTTATAATTTTTTTGCAAATCACCAATCTCTTGGTCACCTTTTGATGTTTGGTGTATTTTCTCTTCTTATCTGGCCTTGGCTGATTTTCAGTTCCTTCCTTTGTATATTCTTTATCTGGAAGTTCCATTTCTGCCCATTTTTTTTATTTTTTTGGATGTCATCTATTTCTCCACCAGTCTCTGGGTGTTCGGCATTTTCTATCTTCTTGTTTGGGTTTGCTTGATCTTCCATTTGCTCTGTAGTGTTTTCTTTAATTAATATTTGCTGTGTTTTAGCTGCTGACTGGCCAGCATGCTAATTAGTCAGTATGTGAATTTAAAGCTGCTTTCTTTTAAAATACTTATCGATTCCCATAGACGTAAATCAATTTATACCAATGATTGTATCACGTATTCTCGTAAATGTAGCGCATTGTTTGTTTCTTATTTATAAGTTCCAAAGACGTCTTTCCAAACAATGCCAATAAAAGTATATATAATGATTTTCATAAGGTAGATAAGTGATTGAGATGTATATTTTGCCTGTTTATCAAATCATTTACTACTAAACCTGTCACGATCATTTATATTTATTTTAGGCATCCATAGCATTTTACTTGTAAATCTTTGTAAATTGGCATGTTAACTCGCACAAGTTATAATACATTCTATAAAATTATATTCATTAAATAATTAATGTAAAGGGGATTTTATAAAAACAAATTCTAAGTTTTGTAAACAGACAATAATCATTCCAAGCGTGAAATCTTTTGTAACATATATATATATATATATATATATGTTACATATATATATATATATTAGAAAATATATATATATATATATATATATATGCATTTTCTCAATATTTTATTAAATATATATTTCATGTCAATTCTGGTTTGTTTGAATTATTATTTTCTAATTGATATTTAGAATTATTTTCTTTGGCTAATAACTTAGCATTAATAAATATAACTTCGATAAATGTAATTCCTGGGCTACTCTTATCTCGATCATCATCATCAGTCTGATCTTATGATCTACCGCTTTGCGTCTGGGCCCGGAATTAAAATAATTGTGCTGTATCATCAGGATTGTTATTCATTGGGTCAGAGATTCGAAGAATAGGTAAATAGGTTAGAATTCAGGATTTCTCCAGACCTGTGTATCTTGAACATGATCGGATTCGAGATACTTTTGCTTAGGATTTGAATCTTGTTAAGTGAGCAGACTATTTTGATTGGTATAATATAGGTAATGTTCTTTATAAATGGAAAGAAGGCATATTATAGAGTAAATAGAAATAGATTATGTGTTAGTTTAGTAATTTTGGAAATGAATGAAACTTTAGTGAATCTTATTAAGAGAAGAAATTGTATGAAAAGAATTACTATACATATCAATCAGAAAATATAGAATCAGTTAGAATTAAAAATGGGGTGGGTCTAAGGCATCTACTAATTGACTAATTGAATGTAAATGCTTACAAGCAGAAAGGGTACAAATAATGAAGTTGTGGGAGAATAAATATAAACAAAGTGATTATACAGAAAGTGGGTTCTTGGGTTTTTTTTATGCTGGGTTTGGAAGAAGATAAGGGGGCTGGATATAAAGGTCCTAGAATGGACAAAGATGATGTTGTGAAAAAAGCATATAGCAGGATAGAGAAGAATATGGAAAAAACATAGGGTGAGAAATGGAAAGGAAAGGTAAGGTGGCTAACAGGTTTCTCTGGGCATAGTGGCTGATAGATTCCTCACTTCAATAAAGGAGAAGTCATAGTGCATCACATTACATTCCTTCCTTCTCATATAACCATCTAAATCTTATATCCTATGCTTATTAAAATAGTTGAGTTTACTTTCTCTCATTCTTAAATCAATCTTGCAGTTCCAGTTTACTAAACAAAGGCTCATCATCATTCATTTTAAAATAATAATTGATCATGTTAGACAGAAAATTAAAACAGCCCTGATTACTGTTCATTTACAAATTGAAGATGTTTTTGATTCTGTTCTGTTGCACAAGATTAATCAAATATGAAATAAATATAATACTCTATCTGTCATTTGTTATACATTTTAGTAACCAATAAATACCAGATGGTAATGCTTGAAACTATTGTAAAGAAATTCAATAGGATAGCACAAGATTGAGATTTATTAAGCACTGTCATCTAGCATCTACTAATTACTAAAATTTACATTAGGTGGTGTAAGAGTGGTAAAAGAAAAAACTAAATATGATATCTCTAAGTATCTCCTTTGTTTTTCAACAGAAAAATATTTATTACCATCTGTAAAATTATAGCCAGAAATAATTTCTGAATTTAAAAAAACACAACAATATCAGCCTCCTGTTCTCTACTTCAGTTTTTTTATTTCTTAATATATCTTTCATATAATAAAATTAATAACAATGGAAAAGAGATTAATGGACTCAATCGAAAGCATCATAAACTCTCTTAGCAAAACATATATTTATTCAAGCAAAGATATCTTAATAAATATTAATTCTCAAAAATGATACTATACTCCTGCAATTACTTATACCAAAATCTTTATCAATTGTGCCAAATTTTTGTGAGCTCAATTAATTTAAAACAGTAAAGCAGTGGACATTTGTATAATGGTATTCAAAATATATAGGATCCACATTCAGACATAATAGTTTCTCATTACACAATATTAATATGTTCAGAGGTACAAAAAAGGTAGTGCACATTGATTAAATTAGTAAGTTCTTACTTTAAACTACAAAAGCTTACAGCAGTTATGTCCAAAGTCTTATCCCATCCATTAATAATAAATCCATGAAATATTATTAAATTCATATAAAAACATATTTTTACTTTATCCAAGGATGTGAAATAGTAGGGGGCTTTTTAATGGGCTAACAATATTGAGCAAGAAAAGATATTACTGTCAACTCTAAATTAATAATAGAGACATAATTAGTTCTTGGATTAATCAATGTTTAAACCTAAGATATTACCGATGATTTTTTTCCTGCATTGCAGAATGTTTCACCAAGAGTAGATGAAATACTGAAATAATTTGCTTTTGATTGTTCTCCTTCACAAATACATCACAATTTAATCTTTTTAATTTCTATTTCCAAGTCACTTCCTTCATATGTTAATTGAAAACATAAATAGTGGCTGTTTTCAAACATTAGAATAATGACATATAATCTTTTCATTCTTCTTTTTTAAAATATCTTTCTGCTTTAATCTTTTGTTCTCAAAACTGCAATCTCTCTTTATCTGGTATTTTTTATTGCTATGTAAAATTTGGTCAAACTTAAACACTCGCTGTAGTTATTTACTTATTTTTATTATAAATAATTACAGTTATTTTACTTCGTTTTTGTATTAATATGTAATTTTTAATTATCATAATTTTATTCTAAACATATATAAATGGCTAGGATTTTAATTTTTAAGATACTAGATTCTTTGTTTTATTTATATGTGTATGCTTCACCTACAATCGTAGTTGACTAAAATAATCAATTTATTCTTGCATTAGTCTTGAGTATAATATTGCTGGCCTTGCCAATTTTTTTTTTTTAAAGTATATATTTTCTTCTTTAATAAAATTATTTTTAATATGTTATTTTATTAAAAATGTATGGCTTGGATTGTATCAACAATAAATACTATCTACATACCTAGTTTGTAATATACACATTATTGAACTAATAAAAAAAAAAATAACGATTGATTTTTTATATACGGTATATTCTTATATATATATCAATTTTTCAGAAAATCTGCAACTAAAACGTAATATAACACCACATGACCACCACCCCTTATGCTTGTGTATAACTGTTGTTAAAACAGGCAATACTCACTATCCCTTTGCCACACACAGCAAGCTTGGCATACGTATAGTGAGTATTGCCTGTTTTAAAACGTAATATATTATACTATTTTTATAAAAGTTTGATAAGTGAACAATTTATAATGCCATTTACTAATTTAAAGTAAACAAATAAACTTTAGAGTATTACTAGTAAATTAACTTTTAACTTTAGACTTCCTTCCTTCTGGTAAATTAATTGAAACGTTTGTAAGGAAATAAAACACAACTTGTCAGTCATCTTTTGTTGAATTTTAAAATGCATTCAGACAACAAATAAATCATTAAGACAGATGATACTCTTTTAGTTTTATTTTCCATGAAGTGATAATCACTTTAATAATTGAGGGAGAAGAACTATAAAAACATAATTTCTAAAACACGCATTCTAAATTGTAATAAATTAGGAATATATCTTATGGTAACAATGTATTATAACTTACATCTTGTAACGTCGTGTCCAACTTCCCGTAAACTAAACAAACATGATAACTATATAGAGTCTTAATCAACAGTTTAGAAATTTAGATAGTTTTAATATAATTATTATGTTCATTTATTATATAGCTTTACGATCACATCAACAATCAATATAATTTTTTGCACAATACCTGTTGATATATATATAACAAACTAAACTCGTTTTCATCTATTCATAGTCCCCAGTTTGGCTTTGGAACAATATTACAGTGGGCAGTCTCATAGAAATCATTTCTTTTCTTGGAATGGCGTATTTAGACAAGTTTTGTTCGACTTCTCTTATGATTAGTCTACGCCCTTAATTCTCAGCTTCTCCTTGCTTGTTGCGTCTAGTTTTATTCTATCAGTATCTTGCTTTTGCAATAAACTTAATCTTTCATTTTTAAAGTAATAATGGATTATTGATTTTTAATTGGACATCCGCTTGTTTGCGATAAAAATAAAGGACGCACTGATAAAAAAAATAAAATATTTGAAAACATTTATACAATCTTCTTTATTTCAGTATTACAAAATTTTTTTTTTTTAAATTTATTTTCTGTTATGAATTACATCTGTATATGTACACACACATGTATATCATTATACAATACTCACTTATATACAGGTAAACTGTTATTAATCTAAAAACTATTAATTCCAATACTTCCTTGATCAAGCAAAATGGTAAATATTGTTTTGATTTTTTTTTTTTAATTAATGATAAATAAAAATTTTATGCTGATGTAAATATAAGCATTTTCTATTTTGAAAGTGAAAAATTCCCAAAACCAAAAAATCTCTGTGAAGTCAGAGTTTTTAGATTGATGGTTTACTCGTACATAATTTATTTAATAAAAAAAAAAGAGTGCACATTAGGGACCTCTGTTCTTCTTTAAACTAGGTAAGAATTAGCTCAATGTACAATGGGATGAAAGCATTTTAACTATTTTGCATTGTCATGGTTATGTTTTAATTATTATTAGTATTTATTCAAAGAAGAAAACTGTGGCAAAATATTTGTTTGTTTAGGAACTTTTCAGAGAGAACTACAACCTCAATGTATTGGCATCTAGTATTCACAGAATTAGAAAAGTCAATAAAAAATCTATTTAATTGATTTTTGGGTGTTAATGATGAGGAGTTTCTCTGACAATTGCATTTTAAAAATAATATTTCTCAAAAGTTTTTTAAAGCCATTCTATTTTTTTTATCTCAAAAGGTGTTTTTTCCTTCAGATTTCAAAAGTCTTAAAATTTTTTTAAATTTTAAACAATATTTGTTAAAATTTATACAATTCAGTAAAAAAATTATTGTTAGTCATTTAGTCTTGAATTCTTAAGATTTTAACTCCAAAGATATCTGTCCAAAACATTAAACACAGTTTACTACTCCATATCTTCAATATTTAATTCTTTGTTTTCAGTTATTTCTCATTGGAAAAATATTTAATAATTTAATTCTATACATTTTAGTTTTTTACTTCATATTGCAGTCAGTAAATATGCACATGACAAATCATCATAAATAAATATCAACCACAAATTTTACCACCACCCCCTCCATTCTTTTATTTTATTAAAACCTGTTTTTTTAAAGACTTAAATTTTGCTAAAAATTTAAAGGAATATTTATTTTACTCTTCCGGGATTGTTTTGTTAGTGTTTTTTTGTTCGTGTATATAAATTATTTCTGTGTACTGTAACAATTTATTTTATTAATAACAATTTACTTATTTTTGATACTGTATGTACAATTTTTTTTTAAAAAAGTAATAATTAAAGCAATAAATGAAAATAATAAGTTAATCTTCATCAAACGTTCGGCCAAACTCTCCATACAGTAGTGATACACAGAGCAAGCCAGAGTAATCAATAATCAATGGATGCAAGAAACGTAAAATTCCTATCTAGTGCTTACTCATCCAATACCATCAGTTTTTAGCTTGTGTTTTTTTATCAGTGAGAAGCCTTGGATCTGAGAGCAAATGCACCTACATCTTAGGATTTAATACAAACCTCCAGCAGCCACTTTTTATATTTTTAGTTAATAATAAAACTAGGTGTCCAAAATGAAAACACAATAATGTTTTCAATCCAAGCTCATTCACTTGTTAGTCATATAGATCTGAACCCAGTTCAATATCTATACATTTTGATGTTTTTGGTTTTTTAATAATTATAATCACCATTATCTTATTTTGCAGGATTGGTATTACACCACTAAACTTATATAATCACAATTTTCTATGCTTACACAAGCTGTTATAACAGAGGGGATTGTGATCATGTGATATTTAATGGTTTAATACCAATCCTTCCAAATGGGATTATTGTGTCTGTTTTATTAAGGAACCAAAGACATCAAATTGTATAGATGCTGAAATGGGTTAACTTCTATATGACTATATAAGTGAGTGATCTTGGATTGAAAACATTGCGTTTTTATTTTGAACTCATGGCTTTATAGTTAACTAGAAAAGTAAAAGGTAGTTGCTGGAGGGTTGCATTAGATTCAAAGTTTTAGATGCAGTGCTCTCAGATCCTATGTTTTTTCAATAGATGAAGGTCACAAGTTAGAAACTAATCTGGAAACAATTGGATGAGTATGCACTTAGGTATTTTATATGAAAAACTTCTTGCATTTGTTAATATCTCTGATTTGCATCCATAGATTACTATGTTTTGCACTAGGTGGCATTACTGTGTGAATATTAGGTGTGAGATAATATATGATACTAGTAAGGAAAGTAGTTTATTGTTTAAGGCTCGAACGGGATCTTTAGCTACAAAAGAATATACATGTAAATGGAAAAATATGGGTGATTTATTTTGTAAATTATGTAAGGAAGGAATAGAAAATATTAGGCATTTGTTAATTGAATGTAAATGTTTGAAAACAGAAAGGGTACATATACTGAAGTTGTGGAAAAATAAATATGAAAAGAGTGATTATACAGAAAGTGAATTATTGGTTTTTATGCTGCGTTTGGGAAAAGATAAGGGGGATTTAGATATAAAGGTTATAGAGTTGACAAAGATTATGTTGTGGAAATGGTATAGAGAAAATTATGGGTAAATTTAGAGTGGGGAATGTAAAATAAAGTGGCTAACAGGTTTATCTGGGCATAATTGCTGAGATATTCTTGACTTCGTTTAAGGAGAAGCCATAATACATCACATCATCACATCACATAATGCAGTATGCAAAAGATTTGGATAAAGAATTTATATCGGTATATTTGTACAAAAGATGGGATGATTGTATTAAGAGGAGTGTTGAGTGTTATAGTAGTAAGGAATGGGAATAAAGAATAGGGAGTTAGAGAGATGAAGAAATAGTATGGAGAGTAAAAAGAGTTTAAATATATATAGAAATAAACAGAATATTAGGTGTGAGTTAATATATGATAATAGTAAGAAAGTAATTTATTGTTTAAGGCTCGAATGAAATTTTAGCTACAAGAGAATATACATGTAAATGGAAAAATATGGGTGATTTATTTTATAAATTATGTAAGGAAGGAATAGAAAATATTAGGCATTTGTTAATTGAATGTAAATGCTTGAAAACAGAAAGGATAAATATAATAAAGTTATGGAAGAATAAATATGAAAAAAGTGATTATACAGAAAGTGAATTATTGATTTTTATGATATGTTTGGGAAAAGATAAGGGGGATTTAGATATTAAGGTTATAGAGTTGACAAAGATTATGTTGTGGAAATGGGATGGAGCAGAATATGGGAACATTTAGAGTGGGAAGAGGCTAACAGATTTATCTGGGCATAATTGCTGAGATATTCTTGACTACCTTTAAGGAGAAGCCACAATACAACACATCAGCATCTATTATAACAGTTCGTGTAAACATAGGAAATTGTGATCATGTGATGTTTAGTGATTATTATTCTGGCTTGCATTGGAGGCACTACTGTATGGAGAGTTTTGCCTTTGTTATAAAAGCTTGTATAAGCATAGGAATTGTGATCATGTTATGTTTAGTCATTTAATACCAATTGTGCCAAATAGGATGATGGTGACTATGATTATTAAAGAACCAAAGACACCAAAATGTACAGATACTGAACTGGGTTTAGATCTATATGACTATACAAACAAATAAACTTGGATTAAAAACATTATTGTATTTTTATTTTGGACTCATAACTTTATTGTTAACTAAACAAATAAAATGTGACTGCTGGAAGATTGCATTAAATCCTGAGATCTAGTTGCAGGGATCTCAGATCCAAGGCTCCTCACTGATAATAACCACAATCTAGAAACTAGTCTTGGAATATTGGATGAGTACATACTAGATTAGAATGTTAGGCACAAACCTTTTTGCATCTATTGATTACTCTGGATTACACTGGATGTCATTACTATATGGGAAGTCTTGCCTCTGTTATAACAGTGTAGGTAAGCATAGGGAATTTGTGATCATGTGATGTTTAGTGGTTATTGCTCTGGTTTGCACTGGATAGTACTACTGTATGGAGAGTTTTGTCTCTGTTATGGCAACTTGTGTAAGCATAGGGAATTGTGGTCAAGTGATGTTTAGTGATTCATCAAACATGTTATGGACTTCAGTTCTATTAAAAGTATATATAAAAAAATTATTATGTTGTACTTTACTGAGGTAACCTCAATTAATGAAGAGCTGCTTTAAATTTATATAATATGTAAGGAAACTATGATTTCCTTAATGTATTAGTATATAATCCCTGTTAATTTTGCTTTTGAACTCTCTCTCTCTCTCTCTCTCTCTGTAATCCCTACCATTTTAGTGTAAATTTTAACTTACCTTTCATGCTTGAACTCTTATATATAACTTTGTATGGTTCCACTAGATATTTCTAACTTATTCATGTTATATATGTAAACAATTTATGCTCTTTAATTAATATGCCAATATCATTCAATCTTGTGAGTCAAATAAGGGTTTATTTTCTTGGTTTAATGGGAAAAGAAGCAGGGGCTTCATTTAAATTTATTATTAAAGTTTTATTCATTTTAACAGAAATCACTCGCCACGTTGGTTTTTATATTTAAATCTTTTATTCACGTTTTTTTTTATCTAAAATATTTTATTGTGGATGTATATTTTATTTCATTATTTGAATTTGTCTTTAAATTTTCATTTTCAAAAGATCGTGAATCTTAATATAATTAGGCCATCCCTTCTTGCTGGTGCCTGGAGGGCTAATTCTATCAATTAATACGTATATGGGAATCGAAATTAAATATAAATTTGGTAAAACTGACTTATAGCAGCCTGAACACTTTGCCCTCTATTTTTAAAAAACTTAACTACTTCCCCCCCCCCTAATAACTATATCCAAATTTAATAAGTGTATGTAACTATATCTAAGTCTAAATGTTAATAAAAAAAATGAAAAAAAAACTTACATTTACATGCGTATTTTTCACTTATAGACGTATTTGATGTATATATAACTGTAAATAAATTAAGTATATTAACTATAAATGTTTTTACATAAAGAAGAATAAAAACCAAAAAAACGAACTTACATTTTTAGGAGTAGTTTGAAGCTACACAAGTGAGGAAATGCACGTATTTCTGAAAGAAAATTCCTGCAGGTAGGATGAGAACAAAGGTCTGCTCATCCCAAATTCGTATTTTAGCTTATGCTTTGCTCTCATCCATAGATTTTCCACATTATTGGTGTGTATAAGCTTGTCCTCTGGGTCAACAAAGTTGTGTTGATGGACAACAACAGAGTGGAGATAGACACCATTAGAAAGACCGCTAATATTATTATATGCATGCCAGCCATCACTAATAATATGTGTTCCAGGAAAAAGGTGTTGCTGGATGAGTGCTTCCAGAGTGTCAGCCAATCTGTCTGTGATTTCAGATAGGAAGCATTTTTTCAAACCTCTTTCTATCCCCCCGAACACCCAACGGCCTTCTCTGAATGCCCCTCTGTTGTATTTCCGATGGAAGAAATAAGACTCGTTGATTTCAACTATCTGTGCTTTGCCGTTGTCATCAAATCCACCAAGAAGTGTTGGATTTCTGTTGAAATATGTAGCACATTCTTCCTGGCAAAAATTACACCAGTCTATGACCACTCGTTTGCTGACTTCCGTCTCGCGAACAATGATGTGAATCGGAAAATTATACGACCAGCAAAATGCTATGTGAACAATGGTGTTCAAACACAGATGGCCACAGAAAAAAAATGAGCCACTTCTTACTGATGTACATTGTTGACACATTTTGCATTGCCATCTAACACCATCTATGCTGGCCAAATATTTTACCAGTGAACATTGAATGTTGCAACGCAGACATAGCAAGCTCTTCTTTAACAGACGCCTCCTGGCCAGCCACTTCATGGTCAATTCCACAGTTTGCAATTGTTCTATCAGACGACGAATATTCCATGTTTCTGCCAGAACATCTGAAACATCCATAATCTCATTTGGAGGCACTATTGTTGTGATAGCTACTCTAGCTGCCATTTTTTATAAAGACAAAATTCCACGTGGTAAAGCAAAAGTAGTTCAGAATCACATGTCAAAAATGACACGTGACAAAAGTAGTTCATAATTTTTACAGCAGGGAGTTTTTGGGTGAGACTAAATAGAGCCTAAAAAAGTAAGTTTTCTTACATCCATTTTATTTATTAATCTTCATGTAAAAAATACATTTATAGTTAAATATACTTTGCAATTACATAGTGAGAATGAAATAATAGTTTTTACTTCATCTTTGATTAGTAATTAATTGAGATTGCGCTTTATGCAAAAAAGTGAAGTTTGTCTAAATTTTATAAAGTTATATGGCTTAGCACTTTCGGAGACCTAGAGTTTCCATAATCATAGCCTACTTTTAACTGAAGTTTAGATGTGGTTTATGTAAAATTTTATGCAAATTTTATAATGACCATTTTCTGGAGATTGTAAAGCACGATTCTTTCTGGTTTATTGCATAATTGTCATTTGCAATAAAACATGTCTCTTTGATTTTTCGTTTCACATCACTGTGTTCAGTGCACAGTGCCCTTGCTATAGTGGGTTCAAACATATGGCTGGTTGTTTTTTGGTGCTCAAAGAATATGGATCTGTTTTCATTGTTATTTATAGCTTTCTTGTACAAATAATGATGTTGAGCTGTTCTTGTTGTGATGTTGGCATGGGTCTCCCCATAGTATGCCACTCTACATCCATTGGTTGGGCATGAAATTTTATAAACTGCTTGGGATATTTGATCAGAAGGTATTTTGTCTTTGGTATTGTTTATCATTCTGTTTGTTGATGGTGGGGAGTGGAATCCTAGTTCAAAGGACTCAGCAAATATTTTATAATATTTTCTAGCAATTGATGGTATGTATGGAAACATTATTCTGGGTTTATTGTTTTTGACCGTGTCAGTTTGTATTTTAGTTTGAAATTGCTTGATCTTTTTATATATAATGGTGTGTGAAAATCCAACCTTTTCTAGATCTTTAATATAATTTGTGAGGTTCATTTTTCAGTCAGCTTCAAATTTACACAGTCTATGATTTCTATGCAGGAAGGAAGAGAGTCCAGCCAATTTATGAAAGTTGGGTGAGTTCGAGTTTGGATGTATAAATCCTTGAATTTCTAGTGGTTTAACTGTCATAGCGTATGTAAGTTGGTATGGATTTCTATGAACTTGAATATCTAGATAATTAACATTGTGCTGAATGTTTTCCTGTATGCAGTTAATGGTAAATGGTTTAAAATGAATGACAGATGGCCAATGGGCCTCCCAATAAGTGGAATAATATGTAGTATTTTCCTCAATCATTTTGAAAGGCAAATACTGACTAAGTACTACACAATTGAACCAAACTTAATATATACATGCTATGTAGATGATGTATTCATAGTAGCACCAGAACAAATAATAATGGATATTCAAAAAGAGCTACAAACACAAACCTCTTTAACAATTAACTGCATACAGGAAAACCTTCAGCACAATGTTAATTATTTAGATATTCAAGTTCATAGAGATCCACACCAACTTACATACGCTATGACAGTTAAACCACTAGAAATTTGAGGATTTATACATCCAAACTCGAACTCACCCAACTCTCATAAATTGGCTGGATTCTCTTCCTTCCTGCACAGAAATCATAGACTGTGTAAATTTGAAGCTGACCGAAAAATGAACCTCACAAATTATATTAAAGATCTAGAAAAGGTTGGATTTTCACACAACATTATATATAAAAAGATCAAGCAATTTCAAACTAAATTACAAACTGACATGGTCAAAAACAATAAACCCAGAATAATGTTTCCATACATACCATCAATTTCTAGAAAATATTATAAAATATTTGCTGAATCCTTTGAACTAGGATTCCACACCCCACCATCAACAAACAGAATGATAAACAATACCAAAGACAAAATACCTTCTGATCAAATATCCCAAGCAGTTAATAAAATTTCATGCCCAACCAATGGATGTAGAGTGGCATAATATGGGGAGACCCGTGCCAACATCACAACAAAAACAGCTCAACATCATTATTTGTACAGGAAAGCTATAAAAACGATGAAAACAGATCCATATTCTTCGAGCACCAAAAAACAAACGGCCATATGTTTGAACCCACTATAGCAAGGGCACTGTGCACTGAACATAGTGATGTGAAATGAAAAATCAAAGAGGCATGTTTTATTGCAAATAACAATTATGCAATAAACCGGAAAGAATCGTGCTTTACAATCTCCAGAAAATGGTCATTATAAAATTTGCATAAAATTTTACATAAACCACAACTAAACTTCAGTTAAAAGTAGGCTATGATTATGGAGACCCAAGGTCTCTGAAAGCGCTAAGTTATATAACTTTATAAAATTTAGACAAGCTTCACTTTTTTGCGTAAAGCGCAATCTCAATTAATAGTGAGAATGACTTAGTTCGACACACGGATTCTAAATGTAAGTTCGTTTTTTTGTTATTTATTCTTCTTTATGTAAAAACATTTATAGTTAATATACTTAATTTATTTACAGTTATATATACAGCAAAGACGCTATAAGTGAAAAATACGCATGTAAATGTAAGTTTTTTTTTCTTTTTTTTTATTAACATTTAGACTTAGATATAGTTACATACACTTATTAAATTTGGATATAGTTATTAGGGGGGGGGGGAAGTAGTTAAGTTTTTTAAAAATAGAGGGTGAAGTGTTCAGACCTCTATAAGTCAGTTTTACCATAAATTTTGTTAGTTTAATGTCATAGTTAAAAGTTATTCTCCTTTATAATTTGCTTAATGATTCTTTATTTAAATATATCATTGTGCAGGAGTCAAACCATTTACAGGCTTAAGAATATAATATATTAAGTTTATGGCACAGGTATAATGCTACTGGCATGCCTTTCCTTTTTCTTATGGTACGTACACATATATTTTTTTATTGCTTTGTCATTGGGAACTTTGGAAATCCGAAGCTCCTGTCCTACTGTCTCAAAATAGTTCATAATCAGGGGTATACGCTACTTCCTGTGGAATGTGAGGTTTATGGGGTTTTGATTGTGCTGTGGAAGTTCCACCCAGATGGCTCTGGGCATTCAAACCCAACCTCTCCATTCGATACCATTCCACCAAAATGGTGAACGTATCAACACTCATTCATTATCAAATATGCTAAAATAATGAAGTATTCAAACTACCATAAGATCCATATTTCTCTAATGTCATGCTAGTATTGTTATTGTTTTATTTAATTGATTTATGCCTGTTTGATCTTTCGTTAGGTGTTGGAAATAATGACTCATTCATGAAATGCGCCAACATACTAATTAGTCAGTATGTTGATTTTAAAATTGCTTTCTTTCAAAATACTAATCGATTCCCTTAGACGTAAATCAATACGTATTCTCTGTGAAACATTAATGATTATATATCTTATCTATCCCTGTCAATGTAACGCATTGTTTGTTTCTTGTATTCTTAAGCTAAAGACGCTATGTCCAAACAATACCTATCAAACATGAATAATGATTTTTAAGATTGTAAATAAATGATTGAGACCGTATATTTATAATTATTTGTCAAAATGATTAATGCTAAATTATCAAGTATCTTTTTGTAATCCGAATCTGTTCCAATCTTGTAGATTGTTTTGTGCATCTACAACAATCTGTTAGTAAAAATTTATTAGATTGGCATATTAACCCCGCACAAGCTATAACACCTTCCATAAAATTAGATTCATTCAATAATAAATGTAAAGGGGATTTTATAAAAACAAATCCCAAGTTTTGTAAATAGACAACGTCACCCCAAGCGTGAAACATTTTGTAACATATTTATTTTATTAAATATATATTTCGTGGAAATACTGGTTTTTGAATTATTATTATTTTCTTCTAATTAATATTTGGAATTATTTTCTAATAACTTAGCATTAATAAATATAATTTTAGCAAATGTAATTCCTGGGCTACTCATATTTTGATCATCATCATCAGTCTGATCTTATGCTCTACCGCTTTGCTTCCGGGCCTGGAATTAAAAATATTGTGCTGTATCATCAGGATTGTTGTTCATAAGGTCAGAGATTCGAAGAACAGGCAAATAGGTTAAAATTCAGGATTGCTCCAGACCTGTGTATCTCGAGCATGATCGGATTCAAGGTACTTTTGCTTGGATTTTGAGTCTTGTTGTGTGAGCAAACGGTTTTGACCGGTACAATACTTCATCAAACATATCTATAAAACCATTTCTGATATTTTCTCAAATGCAAATAAAAAAATAAAATTTCAATAACAATGCTAAAAACAAAGTAATTATATTCCTATACAAATTTTACCAAAAGATACAAAATATGGAATGTGGGGAACATGAGTAAAAAATTATAACAAATTTTAAATAACATAACAAAACAACATTCAATGGTTGTATTACAGTTTACCAAGTAAAAAAGTTCAAATTTTATCAAAAATATGTATAAGATGTTAACTAAAGTATGGTAGCAGAAAACATGACTAAAATGCCTGTTAATACAATGGGATCGTAATATAAATGTGTGACATTATAAGATTATCTTATAAAAGTATTAAAATTAATAATTACTGTGAGAAATATTACCTGAAAGTGAGAAAAAATAAAAAAAATTCTGTCATAATGGCCTAAAGTAAAAAGGAGAGAAAAAAAATTGGCAGGGTTTTATTCTTATTTGACTTTATGATTTTAATTGGTCTTAAGGGGAGGGGGGATTAAAGTAGAAAAAATGAATGTTTTGTCCAGACATTCACAATCATGATTTAAAAATGAAAACAGTAAAAAAGCAAAAATAAAATTTTGTTTTGCCAAACAGTAATAAACATTTTATTTTCTAATAGATTTATCTATACACTCATCTATCTATCTATCTATCTATCTATCTATCTATCTATCTATCTATCTATCTATCTATCTATCTATCTATCTATCTATCTATCTATCTATCTATCTATCTATCTATCTATATGTTGTCTTTCTGCATATTTGCTACTATTTATTCACAAATCTATCTGCTAACCTTCATATCTACTATTTATTTGCCTATTTAAATATTTGTTTAACTTACTGTCTATGCACCCATTCTTTGACTTATCCACCCATTCATTGATTTATCCATCGTCTATTCATCTATCTATCTTCTCATCAATATATTTATTTACTATCTATCTATTTATCCATATAGCCATTCACTTATCTAATTATCTGTCTATCTATCCACCTGTAGATTTATCATTAGTTATCTATTTATCTATCAACATATACCTATCCATTCATCTACATAATTATGTGTTTATCTATCTTTTCATTCTCTCTTTCTATATATATCTGAGTTTCTAATTTCTATATTTTATCCTTTATTTATCTACTCATTCATTCTATCTATCTACCTATCTGCTTAATCTCCCTATCTATCTATCTTTCTATTTATCTATTTATCTATCTATTTAATTATCTGACTTATCCACCTAACAGTCTATCTCTTCAACCATTCATTCTACTTAGCTATTTTTCCATCAATTTATGCATCTATCCCTGTTTCTATTTGAATCTTTCTATTTATTTATTCATCCAACAATGATTTATATAATTATTTATCTTACTGTCTATGCACTCACCTATCCATCTATTCTCTATCTATTTATATCCCTATTTATTTATCATTCTAATTCATCCAGACACTCTATCTACTTATCTTTCTATTTACCTCCTTATTTATCTGTATATTCAACAAACATAATATTTTATATAATGGGATTTTCCATTATTTATTATTTATTTAGTTAATTAAAAATAAAAGCAACATTGTTTATGTGTGTTCATTAATTATTTTCTAATTAGATAACTTAATTGATTTTTTTTTTTAATTTTTGCAATAAAAAGTTCAATGTTTTGAATCTTAAAATTTTAATTTATTAACAAAGTATGTATGTGTATATATAAGAAGTAATAATATAAAGCGAAAAACATGTATTCAAATAACTTTTATATTATATATGTGACACTCGGGAGTGTAGATTTTTCGTTTTTATTACTTGACTTAATGCATAGCAATAATGGTATCATTGTAGTAAGCATTCTAAAAGATTTTTGACATTAGGAAAAGCCATAAAACTACTAAGAAAGTGATTAATAACTTTGGAAATTTCAATGAAATAATCTATAAAGTGTTCCGAATATCTAGTGTAATGCAAACAAAATTTTATCGCAATAAAAAAACACAATGGAATAATATTACTACAATTAGCAAATATTTAAATGGAAACAATTTTAAATATTTTATCATCGGATATTTTATACAATGCAAAGAAAAATTCAATTTCATCAAAAGTTAAAAAATAATAATAAAGTACGGCGTTGGCTGAATTCATGATTAAAAAGAATGAATAAATATATGAATATTTCCATGAGTGAAATTTCTACACATACAACATATTACTCGAGAAATATTTACTTTTTAAATGCAAAATAAAATTTCAAATTTCATCGAAAATTCAAAAATCGTTTTATATCTATATAAATTAAATTTTAAACAAATGATTTGCAAAGTAACTTTTATGGTTTATGCTTTGAATGCATCGCACTCCACTGAAGAAGAAAGTACAATTTTAGCTTGCATAACCTAGTATAAAGTAAAAACGTAATTGCTACATTCCAGTTCTATTATACATGAAAACTTAAATGTGCCTTATCAAAAGAGAAGAGAGAAGATTTGATGAGAATGATCACCAAAAGACAGACTTATCATTGAAGAAATGCCAAGACCCATTTGTTAATTGGCAAAATCCACAATTTTTTTTAAAAACCATATGGATAAATATGTGTTATTATAAATTGAATTGGAGTAATTACTGGACTAAGAACTCCTTTTAAATGCAAGAATGAGAATTAAATTTTAAACACTGTGGACAATTAGGAAATAAAAATAGGTCTTCACAAGGATTATTATTACTGGACAAGCTGTTAGATTATTATTATTTTTTTTTGGGGGGGGGGAGTAACTATGTTTTGCTGACAAAGGATAAAGAATCAAAGTAAGAGTTATCATTTATTTTGTCACTATATTTATAGACATATACAAACATTGTTTCTTTTTTTCTCTCAATTGTTAATCTTTAACCAATACTATTTTATTTCTTTACATTAGCCTATTTATTCTAAATATTATATATGTGTTTATTTTAGAATAAAATGCATATTTATATTTTGTAACTTTTTTATACTTGTGCATAATCTATTTTCTAATGTGATTATTTATTTATTTTTTGCATATAATTTCAACCTTGATATAGCATCTGGATAATTTTTTTTCTTATAGTATGTGTATTAACTTAAAAGAAAAGAAATTTAATGTAATACTATTATTACATAGTGGTGCCAATACCTCATCATGAGCTGTAATATTAAGTGTTTGAGAAATTGTAAAGACAACATGCATGTTACTACCAGAATAAAACTGTGATTATTATGGTTACATCTGTTTTGCCTTAATCACATTTTATTTATGATTTTATTAAGTTAACCAAGTAGTGCAACATTATCAATGAGTTTCATGAACTCCAAAGCTATGATATGGTAAAAACAGAATTTCTTCAAAGAGTATAGGTTTAAATGTATGTTGTCAGTGGCATCATTCTGGGTCTTTAGTAATATTATCATCAAAACTCACAAATATTTCAGTTTCCTAAGAAATTATGGTTTACATCTATTTGCAAGCAGTAAATATTACTGTGTGAGGTTAACCTTATCAGCAATAGGCTTTAAACTGATAACACCCTTCAGTTTGCTGTTTATAGTGTATGGTTGGATTAGTAAGCCAGTTACAGTTATGACCAAGTGTGGTCTAATCATAATGGTATAGAGGGATATGCATTGCAGCAGCTATCCACCTGTTTTCTATTTATGTCTTTATCCATCCATCCAACTAACCATCTATTAATTATCTATTTACCCAGTATAAGTTTTTTATCTCTTTGCCTATCTTTCTATTTACATATCTATTTATTCATTTACACATTCAGAACATCTGTCCATTTATTTAGCAAATGTTTCTTTCCAATTATCTATCTATCCATCCATCTATATATCTATTCATCATTACATATATTACTTCATTTACTTATCTATTTATCCATCCATTCTATTTGTCTACCTTATCTTTCTATTTATATATATACTTATCTGTCTATCTATTTAGCTATTTGTCTGTCCATCTCTATCTATCTATCTATCTATCTATCTATCTATCTATCTATCTATCTATCTATATATATATATATATATGTTTATCTGAGTTTCTGTCTATCCAGCAATCTGTCTATTTTTTTCCACTACTCATTAATCTGTCTATATATATTTATCCATTACTCTATTTATCTACCTATTTATCCATTACTCTATTTATCTATCATATAAATATCCTTCTATCAATTTTTTTAACCATCCAACTGTTCATTTATTTTGTTATCTATTCAATCATAGCATCATTTTATCAATATATATATATATATTTGTTTGTCTATCAAAATATATTTATTCATTCATTCATCAATGTATCTATTTAGCTATCTATTTATCTATCTATTCATCCATCAATCCATTTATCTTGTATATATTTTCAACACATCTACATTTTTATTTATCTATTTATCTTTTTATATATTTGTCTTTCTATCTACTTATATATCCAGATAAATAAACATATAGAGAGATATGTTGATAGATAGGCAAGTAGATAGAGAGCTAATTAAAAAATGGATAGTTAAATAGATAAATAAATACATGGTTGGATAGACAAGAAGTCAGATAAATAGGTAAATAGATAGATACATAGATAGGGAAATAAACAGATAACTAAGTATGTAGATAGATTGGATAGCTAGACACATAGGTTGATATATGAAGGGTAATTGATAGATTAATAAGTAGATAGGTAGATGGATGGATAGATAAATACATATATGGTTGCATAAATAGATTGATGAATGATAGACTAGATAAATAAATAAATAAACAGAAATATATAGATAGGCATATATATAGAGAGAGATAGTTCGATCAATAATTAATAGATATATAGATGACTAGATCGATATATCTGATAATTAAAGAGATCAATGTTTGAATGGATAAATAAATAGAAAAACATATAAATACAAAATAAATAAATAGATTGTTGTATAAATAGATAGACTGAATAGACAGATGGATGGGTGGGTAGACAGAAACTCAGATAGATATAATTGATGAATGAAAAATAGACAAGTTGCTGTATGGATAGACTGGTGGATTAATGAATAGATAGATAGTCAAATACACAAAAAGACAAACATATATATGGGTGGATGGTAGAGGTGGGAATGGATTGGTAGGTAGACATACTTAAATAAATTTAATAAAAAATCATACTTTAATTAATCATTTGAGGAAATATATTTTAATTATCAGCTTCATTTCTATATTAATTTTCTCTCTGTGTGTGTGTCTTTTTTACCATTACAATATCATAAAATCAAACATAAACAAAAACTATCAATGTTTTTTTCTTTCCCTTTTACTTTAGGCTGAAAATGCAACCATGACACAACTTTTTTATTTTTTCTGTTTTTAGATAATATTTCTCACATAGTTATTTTTTGATAAAATTTGAAAATTGTGTTGTATTTATTATCACCTATTTATCTTTTTGAACTTTTGGTGAAAGCCACATTTCCTTTATTATTATGCTTATTTTTGATAAAATTTGAAATGTTTGTTAAACATAAATACTTTTTTATATAAATTATTTTTCATATTATGTTGTGATTGTAGTTAATTCATTCATGAAAGAATTCATAATTTTACTCATTTATTTTACTCACATATTAGGTCAACATTCTTACTTTTTTTAACCTGCAATAAAAATTTTTTTTTTTATTGTGTTGAACAAAATATCCTTAATGCTTTAATATTGAAATTGTCTAATCCCAGGTAATATTATATCTATTTATTGCACAAAAATGAATAATATCATTTTCATGTTATATTGTGACTTTAGGTAGTTTTATTGATTTTTATGCATTTTACTTAGTAGTGTATTCTATCCTCATATTTTATTATTTTAAATTTTGGTTGAGATTTGACAATTTTTTTAGCATTTAAAAAATAAATATTTTTCTGTAATTATGTTGTGATTTTATGGATGCAAACATTTCTATTTTTACTCATTTTTTTTTAGTCACATATTCTGCCACTATATTTTGTTTGTTTTAATTTTCAATGAAATTGAAGACTTTTTTTTTTCTGTGTTGGACAAAATATCAAGTGATAAAATATCTAAAACTATTTTTGATTTTTATATTTGCTAACTGTAGGAATATTATCTCTTTGGTTTTTTTTTAAAATTCAATTAAATTTAAATTATTTGATGCTTTAAAAAAAATATCCAGAACACACTGTGGATACTTTTGAGAAATCTCCAAAGTTATTTATCACTTGCTTGTGATGTGATATGATGTACTGTGGCTTTTCCTTTCTCATTGTCAGAAATCCTCAGCCACTATATCCAGAGAAAGTTGTTCATCACCTTATCATGTCTTTCAATTCTTCACCTTTAGTTTTTTTTCATATGCTTCTCTATGCTGTTTCATACCATTTCCACAACATTATCTTTGTCAACTCTATGGCCTTTATATCTAAATCCCACTTACATTTTTTCCAAACCCAACATAAAAACCAAGAATCTACTTTCTCTATAATCAGTCTGTTTATATTTTATTCTCCCACAACTTCAGTATTTGTACCCATTCTGCGTGTAGGCATTTACATTCAATTAACAAATGCCTAATATTTTCTATGTCTTCCTTACATAACTTGTAGACTAAATCACCCATATCTTTCCCTTTATGTGTATATTCCCTTGATGCTAAAGATATTGTTCGAGCCTTAAGCAGTAAACTATTTTCCTTACTATTATCATAAATTAACTCACAACCAATATTCTATTTACTTTTATATCTATTTAAACTCTTTTTACTCTCCATACTAATTTTCCAACTCTCCAACTTTCTGTTTTTTATTAATGCATCTATTATTTTATCCCATTCCTTGCCACTATAACACTCAACAATTCTCTTAACACTATAATCCCACCTTTTGTATAAGTATACTGACACAAATTCTTTATCCAAATCTTCTGCATATCATACTGCCTTTTTCACCTTTCTTGTTGTCTGCTCTTTACTCATAACCCAATTAAATAATATTTTGGGTATTCTCTTCTTATCCATAATTTGCAGTCCACTGAAAATGTTCATTTTGCTTTTTGCATCTATCATATAAAAACTTAACTATCTGTGTCAACAATGTTTTAATGTCTTTCCCTAGTGTCATAAAATGTCTAGTATGCTAATTAAAATAGTGTTACAATAATTTTGTTATATATTTATGATAAATCCACTTTCATTGTATTTAAAAACATCATCATCTTTTATCATTTCATAAAATAATGTGTTTATGAACTATTTGCTATACCTGTTATAAAATAAACATGCTTAAAATATGTAAGATTTTATTACATTATTATGTACAAAGTAATTTCTATTATTTTGTGCACACATTTTATTGTAATATTTTATTTATATATTTTTAAGTGGTTAGTGCTACATAGATAAAAATAATTAATCTGAATATCTACTTCAAAAACATTTATTATTCAAACAAAGTTTTAAAGAAAATTTTTAACATATTATAATAAATAAATAAATTCACTTTTTTACATATTTCTAAACAAAATTAAAGGAAAAAATATTCAATAAATAATATTTACAAATTAATCTCTTAAGTGTAGTGAGTTAGTTCACTTTTTGGAAAAACGGAACTTAGGTTTGCAGTGAGAGAACAAAGATCTTTTCTTGAAAATCAAACATTCACAAATCTAAAAATATCTAGAAACTAAGAAATTGTTGAACAATGTTATTTCACCTATATGTGACTTGTTATGATAGTCCAAATCTGAGTGTATTGGCTGGCTGCCATAAAAAACTGTACACAAAAGAAGACTTTTAATTCATGTTTTTTGTGATCATATATGTGTGCTTCTTTTATCACGTCAAATAGAAAGTCTATACTATTAACCAATATTTTACTATAAAAGAAAATGCAATGAAATGGTTAATTAAGAATTACATAGCATGGATTAATAAGACACAAAGTTGACACCTGCCTTTAATGACCATGAAGTATTAATGGAGATTTAAACAGCAACTAAAATATGGCTCACATCAAGCAACTAAAATATGGCTCTCATCATGGATTCATTCTTATTTTTACAAAAGATCTGTAAAATGCCCATCTAAATTTAAAGCAAGTAATGCACATATATTTTGGATGCAGTGCCAATATTTATAAATAAAAATTGATAATGCTATTAATGATACCAAAACATAATATCGACATACTACTGAAGGAATTATTGAATAAAACTGTAAAATGTTGATTTGTATATTTATTCATTATATTTACTGCTTATTGATCAGAAGAAAACTTTTACACATCTGAAAAAACATCAATTAATTTTGCATTGTGTTTGGAATTATAGATATTATAAGAATTACTAGTCACATAGTATTCAGATAAATACAATAATGGTTAAAATTTAAACAGATTATAATAGTAATATTAAATGAATCCCGTAAAAACTAACCCATGATTATGTTCAATATTCCAGGTGTTCATATGTCAGTAGGATTTGAATTAGGGAATACGTGATGTGATGACCTTTTCAAATGAGCTAATGTGTTTAGATGTACTCATGATGAAACTATAATAGATTCCCCAAAGGCATAAGTTTAAAATATCAACCTATTGTAACATTAGTGCTCCATAGTTATGGTATATTCAAGAGATTATACATGAATTTGTTGCCAAACCAACTTTGAGTATCAAATGTCTTATTAATGTTTAAGAGTGTTTAGTTTTTTTAAGTTTTTTTCCACACACACACACACATATATATATATATATATATTGTAACGATATATAAATATGTCGTTACATTAATTTAAAATAAAAACTTAAAAGTTCGCAAATAAAAGTAAAAAACTAAACGCTAAAATTAAAAATGTTTGTTATACGTATATACATTCGCACAGATGCTAAACTTTAAAAATATTTTTTTTAATAAATAAAAAAAAGGTATTTGAATGTATTTTTTATAAAAAAAGATTTATAAAAATATTTTAATAAAAAAATAACGTAAGTTAAAATAAAAACAGGTATTAATTAATTCCTGTAATCTATAAATGGAAATGATTGTTTATTAATTATCTAAAAGCTGTTTAATTAAAAAGTCAGATGGAAAGTTAGATAAGAGAAGAAAGGGATTTTAGCTTGACCAATGGAAGCCAAATAAAGGCCCAGACCATAACGAAAAAACAGAACAGTGACGTTTTTGTTCATGGAATCCATAGGAGGACTATAAAAAGAAAAAAAATATTGAGTTCCAGAGAGAGAGCTTTTTCCAACTTGATTTTGGTGAGTCTGGCGACAAGACACACTTGTCATCCTCACTCACTTATTTTAAAAATGCAAAGACTGTGATACCAGAACAGAACCAGCAAATGCTACCTCCAAAATGTCAGACCGGTCTTCCAGGAAAGTCTCCATGGGAATTGCCAACGGGAACATGGACTCTTATACCGTAAGCAATAGAACTGAACAGTTGTTAAAATCATAACATTAATTAAGAACTTTAAAGATTGATAAGTAAATTTAAATTTTATAAAAAGAACTTTTCTCGGACTTATGTGTCAACTCAATTGATAATGAAAAATTTTATATATGTTTGCATTTGATAAAAAAATCATTTCCATTTATTATTTATTGTATTGATATTTATTGTTTAAATTTTAAATGAGGAAATTTCAGGTTGGGTATAGACGTTGCATAGATTCGTTAGCGGTTGATAATGTTGTGGTTTTCACATTCGATTGAAATATATGTCAACGATATCACTGCAAGCATCTTACGATGAATGCTAATGGGATTTGAATATTCCCTATGCAAGTGACGTTTATCGATGACTTTGTATTTTGATCGGTTGTGTTTAATTTGGAATGTTTTTGACCGTGGAATCTGTGCAGCTGATCTGTACTCAACATTTTAAAACAAATTTTATAAAATTCATTTGTGCGAACGTATCTAAATGTTAAACTTAAGTCGGGCGTGAATGGCTATATAGATTTGTAAAGTTATATTAGGGGAGGGTAATCTTAGGTTATTTGTGTCGTTGTTGAATTGGGTCAATGGATTGGATGTATTTGTGTAGTTAGTAGATGTAGTATGAGTTTCGCTATGTGCAGAATCGCTGTATACACCGCACCAACCCTTTGCCTATGGATGGGATTGTAAGTCGGCCAAAAGGATCGTGGTCCCTTCCTATGGAGTTTTTATTTTATTGTTCTTCTTGCTATACAGACGTCATATTCCTGTATTAGACAAGAGTCAATGTTTTCTCAAACTATATTGTTCAGATGTCCATTCCTGACAGTATAGTATCTTTGTGCTGTTGTATTTTCATGCTACATTGAATACATAAATGTATCGGATGGATTGATGCCAGTTTGACTGCGAATTTTAGCCTAAGGTTAAATAGGGATAGAATGTTTTATTTTCAAATGCAGATCTATGTAGTCTATTCATACTTGACAATCTAAATAAAAAAAATTAAAATCATTGAAATTTATGTAAATGTAAATTTAAAGAGTAATGAGAATCTAAAAATCTAAAAATGTTAAACCTATTTCTCGAGTTTAGAATGATTTTATATGTGCGTAAATAAATATTTTATGTGTTAATTTCTGGCAGTGGCTTTTATTCTTTTATATTTAAGATATAAAATTAAGTTATATTTTATTATCTCTGCTACTCACTGAGCTAGTGACTTGGGCTAACGACCGGAATCAAAAATTAAGAAAAAAAAAATTTTTTTTTTGTTTTTGACTTGCGTATCTGCCTACTTTATAAATTTTTCTAGGTTTAAATGCCTAGATGGCGCCCTGTAGTGCAGTTTACGTAAGTCTAGCTATCTCCGGATCGTTATAATATATATATAATTTATTTCATACATGTTTGTCAATATGAAGAACAAATGCTTTAAAACAAGCACTAATTAGAGGAAATTGCTATAGTTAATTGAGATTATGAATAATTCTTGGGTAGATTTAATTAAGGCAACTTATTTAGATTTGATACCCTTAGTAGCAAGCTGTAATAAATAAAATTTCCTTTAATAACTTAATTTGAACAAAATCAATTCAAACATTTATTTTCCTCTAATTGTGTAATGCATATAGTGTTCAACATCATACCTGGTTTAAACATCCACACGAGCACCACTTAATCAATTTCTGTAATATAGGTTATTTTTTATTTATTCATTATCTATGCAATGTAAATAAACTATCATTGTTATTTTATTAACTAGAATCATGGATTGCAATTATTTTACCAGCACAATAATAATTATGAACTGTAATCACAGAAGACATGGATAAATGAACTTTAACTAGTAAATAATTTAATATGAATGTGTATCTATTTCATTCAATTAACATTACTTAATACTTATCTTTTAAGCCTGGTATCTAAACAAGAGTCATCACTCTTCATGATTCTATCCTATATTAGATTGTTTTGGTGTGAATGTAAAATTTAAAGTCAGGACACACATATATAACTCTTTAGTTTATTATTTCAGTATTATGTATTTTATATTAAATCTGATTTGACATAATAGAGTCTCTAGCCTAAAGATTTTAATTCTATCAATTCTCTTATATCCATTTTCATTGATCACAGGACTATTATTATATTCATGTGATGAATATATGCCTTAATTTGAGTATATAACTGTGATCAAGCTGCTGTTCCATTTATATCATTACAATATATATATATATATAACAACTAAAATATTATTAGAATTAAACTTCTTTACATACTTTAATATCAGGGTTTTTAAGCTTACGTATGACTTGATGAATGTCTGTCTTTTTAAAGAAATGCTGCCCAGGCTATAAATAAATATAATAATTTTGTTTTCCTATGGTTTATGTAGAATTTAAATTTACATGACATCTTTTATTCAATTATATCTTCATAGGAATGAAAACCAGCTTTGTAGATTGAATATAAATTTTATGTATGATTTGGGAATTTAAATATTTGGGAGTTCTCCTTGCCTTATATTAAAATGAAAAACTTATCTAAAATATTTTTTCTAGATAATATATCTTTAATAACTTTTATAGTTCACATTAATTATATCATTGATATTAATTTCATTTGTTCCAACGTGTCTTTGTAATTTTGCTTTCTTAGCCTTTTATATTAATATTTTTCATAGCTTTCTATAATTTATTATTTTTTTATAAAGGGTCGATATACATATATATACAAACATTTTAAATAATCTAATTTATCATACTTTTTAAGCAGATAAATAAATAAATGATGCAATGATTTTATTACACGGAAATTCATAAGAAGTTTGAATTCGAAAGTATCAGAACTGAAATCGATTCAGGATTTGGCTATCCAGAGTCTGATGCTCAACCATTGCATAAACCATGCTTGAGCGATTCTTCAGTTTTTTAAAAAATATTTTCCAAAACAATAGAAGTGAAGAAAAAATGCAGTTTTATATCACTGTGAAAAAAAGTCTCAAAAAAAATTGATTATAAAGAAATAAAAAGATTAGATTTTAAAAACTATCTACTGAAGATATATGAAAAGCAACATTTGGATTGTTTAACTTTAAAAAATATTTAAAACCAAATAATCCATAATAAAGATGGAAAAAATACTAATGAGCCAATAATAATTTATTTTAAATTCTTTTAATTTACAGTCGTACGTCATGTTTAATTCTTTTGGTTATTTATAATATTATTTAGTTTCTAATTTAAAACATTCATAGATCTTAAAAATGTACTGCTATAATAGTTATTATATATATATAAGTGTATGTTTAATTAAATTCAAAATATAAACAACTATAATTAGCAATTCTAGAACTAAGTTATTAATTATTATGGCAGCTGTCTTATTATTTAAATACTTCTCTCTCTCTCTCTCCTTTTTGTTTTGTGGGTGTATTATTTTTTTAATTAATTAAGAAAAATTGCTTTTAAAATTCATTATAATTAAAGTTGAATATTTTTATGTAATTTGCTTGATAACAAATTCTCTTTCGAAATACAGTAATAAACTGTACAGTTAATTATAAACGAGTTTAAGAGTCATTTATATATTTCATCTAAATGGTTACGATTTATTATACAAACTTTTACTTCTAGAACTTATGAAAAAATAATTTTGATAATTACCAAAAAAAATAAGTGTGGGAATCAATGGACTGTTTTAATATTTCTTAATAATTTAAGATTTTCATAAAAAACTAAGCTCTTACATTTACGTTCTTATAAAATATGCTATTTTCAAGTAAATTATTTAAACTTTTTTAAAATAATGATTCACGTAATGCTATCTAAATGATTATTATAAATATTACTATAGATTTGTAATAGGATTGTTTACTTCATGCAGTCTACGATGATTAACGATGTTTTTCCACAATCTTACTTTATCTTTGACAGCTGCTTTTGTTATATATATTATACAAGCATATATATATATATTACATTTTTATGTTAGAAATTGTATACTTAAGTTAGCATTATTCATAGATTTTAATTTACAAATAAATAAATATGTCATATTTTTGCAATTATAAGTCAATATGTTTTTATAAAACAAAAATCGGCTTATTATATTTATATGCCACTATCATAAGCATTTGCACTCAGATCCTAGAGAAAAAAAATCAGATCGAAAGCTTATGAGATATATTTTGGCAAACTAAGTTTTCTGAAATGAATCAAACTCAAATATTTTGATAAATGCTAAACGTTTGAAATGTAAAAACAAATTATTTAATCATAAGGAGAATCTTGGCTCTTGAATAATAATAAAAAAGATGAAATAATTGAAAAATATGGATATTGTCGTGTCTTAATGCAAAACATATTGTTGATATATTTAAATATTATTAGAATTAAAATCCATATCTGTTAAATGAAATGTAATAATTTTTATTCTAATAAATACCAACACAAAATCATTTGGGTGTTTACACTTAATTAAAGTATAAATAAAAATAGCTATCTTATCTCTCTTTATTATTCTGGCATCACCAATTACTATTTCTCGCTGGTAAAGGTCAGAAACTGATTTAATAATCGGCATTAAATTGCAAGAGCATATAGTACATCAACGATTAGTCAAACTTATAATACGTGTTTTTAAAGAAGTAGAGGGAGAAGATGGTTCTTATTTGTAATGATTATTAATCATTTATATCTTTATCAAAAGATGTTCTTATTAGGAGGTTGTTAAATTATTGTATATAATGTGTATTTCTGTAATATACATCATTAAAAATAAAAGAATATGTGACATTTATAACATAAATTACACACATGCATATATATATCGTAATAGTAAGACTAAGCATGTTTCAATAATTTACATTTTTTAATATACATGGATGTCACTTGATTTTAAACATCAGGAAATACACTAGCACATGTGTTTCACAATCTTTTATTTAATAGAATAATGAAATGATGACCACTACACATAACCTTTATTTGCAATACCTGGCTAGATGAGAAAGAACATAACTTATTCCCAATAAATGAATGTTAGTCATACAATATTATATTTAAAAAGACTAACACATTATAACAATTGTTTGATTAGAAAATATAATTTCAGTTGTTATATAACTTATTTTTCTTTTAACAAAATATTTTTTCCAATATTCTATATATTATTATTTTACTTCATACACATACAGAAAAACAATAAATTCTTACAAAATGTCCTTTTTTTCTAAATTTAATTTTAATCTTTGATTACACTAAAATATTAATACCACTATATAATTGAGTACATTTGTCATACAGTGAACTCCAGAGCTTTAGTAAACTTAAAATATAACTCTTCATCAGGATAAACATATAAATATAACACATTTATTTAATTCAAGTCTTTTAGTATAGATACATGATTATACTATTAGGAATAGTCATTTTTAATCCCAATTTAATAAAATTATAACTTCTACAGGAACAGCTCATTTTGAGTTCAATCTCTAATTTATTAAAACAAATAGAAATGAATCCTCTCATATGGATACAGATATATTTAAACTATTGAACAGAGAACAAACAACTGTGTATATATGTTATAAACTTACCTACACAGAATCTAATTATTAGCAATCAAATGCAGGATTAACTATAAACAAATGAACCCAATGGATACACTTAAATCATTAACTTATATCAATTAATAATTATTTACTATAATTATTTAACACTTGGATGATTTACCTGAATATATTACATTTAAAATAAATATTACATTTCCATTATTATCATTATTTTTTTTTTCTTTTAAACTGACAATTTCAACAAAATAACATTTAGTTAACATGTATTAAAAAAAAATTACAAAATGTTACCATATATATATATAATAATACAGAGCAATTATTTTTCTTTTTGCTTTCAATTTACTTTAGCTGCATTAAAATGCAACTAATTTTAATTTTTAAAAAAAAAAACAACTATTGCTTCCTGTTTTAAATAATTTATAAGATAAGATATAGCATACTAGTATTAAATATAAACTTAAAATAGATAAGATAAAGTTTAAATAGTCCTTTTAAATGTAGTACATATAAATCAAGATAATCGTAGCTTGTTTTCTTCTCAGTGGGACGTGTTAAACAGTTTATGTGTGGCTATACTAGATTTTAACAATCTTAGTTTTTCAATTTGAAATAAACATTGTTTTTTTTATTTTAACTAGAGTTACTCAAACATAGCATGTCAAGTTTTTCAGATGTTCAGGTTAGATTAGCAGAAGGTGTTTTTGCCTCCTTTTGCTTGCTAAACATAATAAAGGACTGATATGGTTTGAATAAAGTGAGTATACAATGTGAATGCAATAAGAAAATTGATTTGTTTGTCCTTTTTTTGTTTTTAATAGCTCCTTCCAGTTTGTTTGTTTTTTAATTTATTAATTTGCATAACACTTTAATTTCTTAATTTTTTTATCTAATTGCATTTTTTAACAACAGTTTTAAATGTTTTTTTTTTTTAATTTCTCACCCATAATGAATAATGTACTATTAATTTCAATATATATATATATATTTGTGAATACTGTTTATTAATTTCAATATATATATATATATTTGTGAGCTACTGTTTATCTGTTGCAGAATGTGATTGATATATGAGTATTTTTTCTTTGCAATATTCCTGCAAAATTCTTTATCTTGTTCATAATTCTCTTTCTAAATATTTCATAATCTCTGTGGGTTCAATTTATGACATTAACTGCCAATCTATAATCATTACTTTCAGCAATGTTTCCAACCCAAATATAATTTAACTTTATAATCCTTTTAGTGAAATCAATTATGCAACTTTTTATACTCTCACTATGTGTTTTATTTTTAATCTCTTGTTGTCACTCAATCATACATATTGTCATACTCCATTACATTGTCTGAAGTCAGTATACTGTTTTTCATATTAAATGTTCATGTCCCAGATCTAAATATAAGTACTGATAAAACATATCTATTAAAATGTTTTTGTTTTCAAATATTAAATATATTTTCTTTTAATATTAAGTTATTGTATCAAAAGAATATTATCCAAATTTAATATTATTATAATTTTTATATATTATGTATTTATCTATATTGTACCATTTATTTATATATGGTACAAATATATTGGCATTTGGTAAAAACTAAAAAAAAGTAAATTTAGATTTTTTTTGATTAGTATAATTTTTTTTAAACGTACAATGAAAGTTAAATTTTCCGTCCATATTTTTTTTATCTGATTAAAAATAAAAGTAAAAATTGGAGAGAACAAAAGACACACAAATTACTAATCCAGATAAGCAAAAAGAAAAATATTTCAGCTAATTAAAAATGGCCAAAAGTCTTGATAAAAAAGAGAACTTTGTAATTGAAAAATGATAAAGAATGTACAAGATTATGAACCTAATCGCCATGATAATAACATGTGCAGAAGTCTGAAAACTGGGTCTTGAGTATAAAAAGGAAGAGACCAGTTTGATCAACATCTTGTTTTGTCTGTTTTTCCTATGGTCAGTCCTGGATAACAAAAGAATATATCCAGGATTACCCTACGCTGAAATAATTCTGCATGTTGGAGTGAGCCGGAGCTTTTGCTGACATCGTTCCTGAAGATGGACACCAGAAAAGCTTTTGTGACCGACCAGTAGAATAGACCACAAGATCAACTAATAACCAATGGCCGAGCTCATTCTCCCACAAAAAAAACTATGCATAGTAATCTACAAGCTTCATGAACTCACTAAACTTACTGGTAAGTTAAGATTAACCATTTCTGATTGTGACAAAATTAAGTGTTTGCAAACAATTCTTAAAAATATGCTTATAATAGGATCCTGATATAGACTTTAATTTTATTGTTCAAGAGACTCTTGTTTTCCCAAGAACCTTAATTAATTGTTTAACTGTTATATTTTATTAATGGATTCACATCTGGATTAGTGTGTATTCTCTCCAGTTTTATTTAATTCGTAATTTATCTTTAACATGTTAATTTGTTAGAATAAAATATTTATTTCTAATATCAACTTTTCATTGTATGTTATTAATAATAGTTAGTAATGTTTATTATTAGATTTATTAATATTAGTTTAGTGAGATTCGAAAATATAATTTACCTTTGCCAATATGTGTTGACTAAGCTCCAGGAATAATAATATTTGGAAAATAATTCTAGTTATGGTAAAATATGATACCGATTCTTTTTAAAAACATTTTTCTTTTTAATTCTCGAGATGCAGTGACAGATTTTATCATATTCTTATATGAATCCTGGTGCCCTTATAAAAGAAATAAAAGCTGATTTCATTGATAGTATAAATCATAACAATTACTAGGTAGAGTTGATCAGGAAAAAAAGTTATGTTTTTAGAAATAGGAATGAAACATTATTCTTTTTGCATAACTTGATCAACTCACACATTTTATGTATAATAGAGACCTACTCAGACAGGCAAAAATGTTACAATATTAATAATCTAATCAAAGTATTTGTAATCATTAACATCTAATTTATTAGTATTAATCTTTATTTTATCCTTTTGTAAGAGGCAATTAATCAATATTTTAGTCTTTTAGTATTTATATTTAATTATACTCTTTTGTCTTCATCTGATAACTATTGTAATATTCTTGAAACTATGAAACATTATTTTCAAAACTAACCACATTATCTGTAAACTCTAGATAGTTTTTTAAGATCTATGGATTATTCCTTTAACTTCATATTTTACTTCAAATCTTGTAAAATTCTTATCGTGCTCCATCATCAGATTTTCAATGATATAGATGGGTGAAGAGTTGTTGGAGGCAGGGTGGAAAAGATTGAGGCCTGTTCATTAATGTTTAAAGACTTTCTATTTTAATATAAACTAAGCACTGATTATATGTATGTGTGGGAGATGATGATCTGGACTAACTGATGAGTGCTGGTTTAGCATGAAATACATATAGAGATCATTTATTTTTTCATACCTATATAGTCATGTGTATCAGTTGTATAAAATGGAGTGGAAATCTGTAGAAAGCTTCAAAGTCTGAGTTCAAATCTCTTCTAATTATAAATAGTTATTGTTAAATATTAAATCATTCTTTTACATAATTCAGTATGAACTCTATGTAATCACTATGTGATTTAATTAATGCTGCTCAATTTTGATAAATATTTTTCGAATTTTAAAAAAAAATTAGTCTCTATATTGATATTTTAAGCACCATGTGAAATTATTTATATAATTAAATGTTTTTTAATCAACTACAAATTTATAATATAATGAAAATTTATACTCACTAATATTTTTTATTAGTTCTTTTATTTTTTTAGTTTGTGTGAATCAAAAGTTATCAGTAATGCGTGATGGAATAAAAGTTTTAAACATCTCTCTCTCTCTGTATATATAATATTACCATTCGATGTTTGTATTTCTTCAAATCAATATATGTAATCTTATAATTGAATATTTATAAATTGAGTAATTAGATATATGTAAAGTATAACTTTAATAATTTTATCCACTTAGGAGCGCTTTCGACTATCCTCATAGTATTTGTCAACTAACCCTCTAAAAGGCTAACCTTCCCACAATTATGTGATCTTAACATTTGCTGCCTGTGTTGTTATTTTTTTTAATTTGCAATATTTTTACATTATTATAATTGAAGTTAAAACCATACATACATGACTTATTATGATCATAAAAAACAGAAGCTGAAACATTATTATTTACTTTGCAATTTTATTTATTTTCTGAACCCTTTTTAATAACAGCAAGTGCTCTTTAGTTCTTTTTTCCAATGTGCATCTCGATTCCCCTATATATATCTGGTACCACACCTACATAGCCATTTATAAATGATGCAATTTTTATTTATAAATGAGGTTTTATTAAATCAAATATTAGTGATCATTTTCTTGAACTCTTAAACATGATGAACTGTTGCCATGAGTCATACTAATAAAAACAATTATTAGCTGTAGTTTTAATCTTCGTTTGTTTTTTATATCTTATTCTCTCGATCACATTAATGTTTTTGTTTTGTATTAATAAAGATATTTACCAGTAAGTTTAAATGTCCATGTACAGGATTTTTAACATTGACCATGCATGGATTTCCTTAGAATGGATCTACTGTCCAGTATTCTGGCAATCCTTAAGTTTTTTTGGTTTAAAATCTAGTAGGAGATGGCTTCTTCACTCAGGTAGTTCATGACAACAGGTACAAAGCAACCCCAGCAAATGAACTGCTACTAATCACACATCTTAATACTTCAACCTAGTAGTAACAGTAGTTTGGCCCACTTTTATAATTTCTTCACGTTTATTATTTTTTACTAATTTCTGCAGGAAGGATAATCTAAGAAGAACTGCTCCGCGTGTATTATTCCTTTTATCCTCCTTTGTTTCCATACTGCTCATGGCCTTGCAATAATGGTTTGTTTTAATTTTACAAATACAAAGTAGTTTCCCTTTTATTTTTTATTATACTTTTTATATTCCTTTTCTCTTTTTAATTTCTTTTAACACACATAAAAAATATATATACATTCACATTGTTTAAACTAATAGATCAAATATGTTTAAATAATTACATTTTTCATTAGGAATTTATCAATTTAACTTTTAAATTGCCAATGCTATTTGTACTAGGATAAAATACAGTACAATATATATATATATATAAATCAATGTTTGTATTCCAATTATAATAAAATTTATATAATTATTCAAGACAATACAATAATTAATACAGTAAAAAATATTTTAAAAACAAATATATACCATAATTTAATAGAAGTACTTGCAACTATCTGTGTAGTCATTATCAACTAGATTTAAATTGTATTACAAGAAATCGTTACAAATGTATATAAAAAGAATTATGTCATACATCAATTTTCCCACAATTTAATTTTTATATTAGCAATCTGTCTATTTATCAAATGTTGCTTTCCATTTTTTATTAACATAGTTTGTTTAATTTTATGTATATTATTATTTACTTTCAATACACAAAATCTTAACTTTAGTAAAGTCAAAATCAAAACCATAATTACATGTAACATTATGATCAAAAAATACTGAAGATGATATGTCATCTTCTCTAACATTCTCTTGTCTTGATTTTTGTACTCATTTATATAACAACCAATGCTCCTTTGATCTTTTCTCCAATGTACACCAAGGTTCACCTATATATGCCTTTCCACAAACACACGGGCATTTATATATTGCACAACTTTGATTTAAAATACTACATCTATTTTTTAATTATTTGGAGTAGTATAAAATGTGACTCTACATATATGTTTATATATCTGTTTTATAAATTTCACTTGGTCATTACAAATAAATGATATTGATATCCAAGTATATTTTCTTTTATCAATATCTATAGCACTTAAAATATTACCATTATTATTAAACTTAGTAACAATATTATAAATTAATTTATGATTATATCCAATATTTAATAAATCCATAGTAAATACATTTATGTTACTTATATTATCAGAATTATATTTATATAACTTATTATTCCTAAATAAAAATGATTTTAAACCAGATAATTTATGTACTATTGACACATTTGAATCCCAAGGAATACATCCTCTTTTTTCAATATCTTTTATTACCATACAATAATCTAATTTATTTTTATTACGAGTAACTTTAATATCCAAATATTGAATAGACATTTTTTTTCAAATTAACAACAAAAGTAACTAATTCAGAAATAGTATGATACTATGGCAAATTTCAAATTTATCATATTTTAAAAATATTATGTAAATTTATATAGCCAATATGATTAACCAGTGATGCTTATTATTAAATTAATTAACATTTACTTTCTGATTTACTTATTTTTAATAATTAAATCTAAAAATAACATTTTACTTCAAGAGAAAACATTTAAGACTAACTAAAACCTCCTTTTTTTCTATGAAAATGAGAATGCCCCATACCCTTTTACATATTGGAGGGAAAAAATGGTTAAAACAAAACAATTAAAGATTAATCAATAGAGTCAACTTTTATCAATATTATATGTAAAAAACATATTTCAACAAAAAAACCTAAATCAAAATCATTCATTACTATTAATTGTTGCATATATTGAAAATTATCTGTAAGTGTAAATGTGTGCACTACAGTATATTATTACCATGGATTTGATTATTTTTGTTCTTTATATTTTTAATCTGAATAATTTTCTTTTTTTTGCAGGTAATTTTTTCTTTCTTAAAGCTTCAATTATTGAGTGTAGCTTATTCTTTTCATAGAAATTCTTCCATAAACATTTTTCGTTTTATAACTTCAGGATATTAGTTGATAGTTAACATGTTAATTTCCTAAATCACACAGATTTTTAGGATAGACTAACATAACTAAATTTTCTTCATTTACAATATAATAATTTGCAGGATAAGTAAACTCAACCTGAGATAGTCATGCTTTTATATGCAACACAAAGATTGTTGCAGAATTCTACCAGAAATATTCTTGTTCTTTTGCATATTTTTAGCATGCATGTTACATGATGATTTTATGATGCTCATTGTTTAGCTAAAATATAGTATGTTTTTTTAAAATTCAGATCAAAAACATTTTCAAAATGAATAGTGATTATAGTTCATACTTTAAATGATAAACTTAACCTTTCACTGCTATTGTTAGAGCTTAATTTATGCTACTGCTTTCTTTAACTGTTTGATCAGAAATGACTGTTCTTTAAAAGACATGGATGTCTATTGCTTTAATATGTCCACTAATTATCCCTCCAATTACATAATATCTCATAAGTGACAACATTAAATGCTGACCAGTAGATTCTATTTTTTCAAAAGGTTATTTCTTCCTCTTTAAATAAAAATTTCAGTCTTTCTATATACATTAAAACTGCAGATGTACTTATGTTTTTAATTACCAAAAGTATAATCTTTTTATTGTACTTTGATTTGAAAAATACATTACTTTTTACAAAAAGGTAAAAAAAAAGAAAAAAGGCAATTTTAATTAATCAAAAGTGTATTCTATACCAAAAATATAAAAACCTTATTTTTAAAGAGATAAAAAAGTTATATAGAAAATTTTACTTATATATTCAATATCTCTATCAAAAAGTCCCTATCTCCAGACCAATTGATTTTGAGCTTATGGCTCACCTCAGTGGAGCACTGAGACTCTAGAAACTAGATCTAAAATTCTAATTCAAAAGTCAGCACTTGTAAAACATGATTTTATCAATTTGAAAACCTGAACTTTTCTGACATGTAAATGTTTTGAAATCCAGTTTTACAAACCAGATAGCCATATGGGTCTGACTGCAGCTCAGTTCCACCATATAGTAATAGCCACTGTAATATAGCATCACAAAAGCCTTCAAAGGTACACTTATAATAATTAAGAAAACAAGTCACAAATTTTGTAACATTCTTTTAAGCTTGCATTTAAATGATCACTAGATGGAGCTTACCAATAGCTTTAATTGAGGTTTATTTTATAAATGCCAAAAGAGAAAGAATTTCAAAATCTCTATTAGAAAATTTCTATCTCCAGACCAATTGGTTTTGAGCTTATGGATCACCTCAGTGAAGGCTTTGTGATGCAAATTGCAGAGGCTATGGCTATATGGTGAAACTGAGCTGAATTTAGACACATATAGCCATCTGTTTTGTGAAGCTGGATTTGAAGACATTTACATGTCTGAAAAGTTCAGGCTTTCAAATTGATAAAAACATGTTTTATAAGTGCTGACTTTTGAGTTAGTATTTTAGATCTAGTTTTTAAAGTCCCAGCACCCCACTAAGGTGAGCCATAATCTTAAAACCAATTGGTCTGGAGATAGTGACTTTCCGATAGAGATTTTGAATTCTTTCTCTTTTGGCACTTATAAAATAAAGTTTGATTAGAACTATTGGTAACCTCCATCTAGTAATCATTTAAATAAAAGCTTAAAAGCAAGTTATGAAATTTATGATTTGTTATATATATATATGATCAATAGATGGAGATTTGTTATATATATATATGATCAATAGATGGAGCTTTACCAAGACCTCCAAATAAGCATATTTGTTTACATAAATGTCAGAGTCAATAATCACTGTCTTTCATTTTGCTCCACCCTCAGATAAGATAATTTCAAGCCGATTTGCTCTCATCAGTGAAGAGATTGGAGTTAGAAACTAGACCTAAATATTAACTCCAAGTGTTTATGCAAAACGTTTCTATCAGTTTGCAAGCATGAATTTTTTTAGACACCTAAATGTCTTCAAACTCAGCCTATCAAACTAGATGGCTATGTGGGTCTGATATCAGTTCAGTTTCTCCACATAATCAAAGCTTCTGCAATCTATATCATTGCAAGAAAACTTTAAAGGTACATTTATGAAAAACAAAACAAGTTTTATATACGTAAAAACCTGCTATCGCTTGTATTAATGATCAATAGATGGAGCTTTACCAAGACCTCCAAACAAGCGTATTTGCTTACATAAACGTCAGAGTCCATATTCACTGTCTCTTTAATTTTGCTCCACCATCAGATCAGCTGATTCACTCTCATCAGTGAAGGGATAGGAGTTAGAAACTAGACCTAAATATTAACTCCAAGCGTTTATGCAAAATGTTTCTATCAGTTTGCAAGCATGAATTTTTTAGACACCTAAATGTCTTCAAATTCAGCCTATCAAACTAGATAGCTATGTGGGTCTGATATCAGTTCAGTTTCTCCACATAATCAAAGCTTTTGCAATCTATATCATTGCAAGAAATCTTTAAAGGTACATTTATGAAAAACAAAACCAAGTTTTATATACATAAAAACCAGCTATCACTTGTATTAATGATCAATAGGCGGAGCTTTACCAAGACCTCCAAACAAGTGTATTTATTTACATAAATGTCAGCAGGTTTTTACGTATATAAAACTTGTTTTGTTTTTCATAAATGTACCTTTAAAGTTTTCTTGCAATGATATAAATTGCAGAAGCTTTGATTATGTGGAGAAACTGAACTGATATCAGACCCACATAGTGCCACATAGCTATCTAGTTTGATAGATGAGTTTGAAGACATTTAGGTGTCTAAAAAATTCATGCTTGCAAACTGATAGAAACGTTTTGCATAAACGCTTGGAGTTAATATTTAGATCTAGTTTCTAACTCCTATCCCTTCACTGATGAGAGCAAATCAGCTTGAAATCAGCTGATCTGAGGGTGGAGCAAAATGAAAGAGACAGTGAATATTGACTCTGACGTTTATGTAAACAAATACGCTTGTTTGGAGGTCTTGGTAAAGCTCCATCTATTGATCATTAATACAAGCAATAGCAGGTTTTTACGTATATAAAACTTGTTTTGTTTTTCAGAAATGTACCTTTAAAGTTTTCTTGCAATGATATAGATTGCAGAAGCTTTGATTATGTGGAGAAACTGAACTGATATCAGACCCACATAGCTATCTAGTTTGACAGGCTGAGTTTGAAGACATTTAGGTGTCTAAAAAATTCATGCTTGCAAACTGATAGAAACGTTTTGCATAAACACTTGGAGTTAATATTTAGGTCTAGTTTCTAACTCCTATCCTTTCACTGATGAGAGCAAATCAGCTTGAAATCAGCTGATCTGAGGGTAGAGCAAAATGAAAGAGACAGTGAATATTGACTCTGACGTTTATGTAAACAAATATACTTGTTTTGAGGTCTTGGTAAAGCTCCATCTATTGATCATTAATACAAGTGATAGCAGGTTTTTACCTATATAAAACTTGTTTTGTTTTTCATAAATGTGCCTTTAAAGTTTTCTTGCAATGATATAGATTGCAGAAGCTTTGATTATGTGGAACTTGTTTTGTTTTTCATAAATGTACCTTTAAAGTTTTCTTGCAATGATATAGATTGCAGAAGCTTTGATTATGTGGAGAAACTGAACTGATATCAGACCCACATAGCTATCTAGTTTGATAGGCTGAGTTTGAACACATATAGGTGTCTAAAAAATTCATGCAAACAGATAGAAGTGTTTTGCATAAACGCTTGGAGTTAATATTTAGGTCTAGTTTCTAACTCCTATCCCTTCATGGATGAGAGCAAATCAGCTTGAAATCAGCTAATCTGAGGGTGGAGCAAAATGAAAGAGACAGTGAATATTGACTCTGATGTTTATGTAAACAAATACGCTTGTTTGGAGGTCTTGGTAAAGCTCCATCTATTGATCATTTATACAAGCGATAGCAAGTTTTTACGTATATAAAACTTGTTTTGTTTTTCATATATATATATCTTATTATTTTTTAAAAGTTAAAACCTAATAGTAAATTAAAATTATTGAAGGGAAGACCAAATTATTACTTATTTTATTATTTTATATACTTATTTTTTCTCTTTTAGAATTATGCTTATCAAACTATTGCACTGGTCAAACCTCAACCTTAACTCCAAGTTGGATTCAAACTCAGTTGAACCAAAGATTTTACTCCAAGACCAAACTGAATTCAAACCCAACTCATGAGCTCAGATCAAATCATTGGATGACATATGTCAACGATACATGACTATGCGCCAAGAAACTAGCTCAACGGATGATGATGATCTGAATCCCCTGATCTGACTCTAATAACGTATAATAAAATAACTAAGGATATTTATAAGTCAATTCATATATGTATGTTCGGGTTGCCAATACAGACAGCGAGCATTAATATTAAAATAATTATTGAATAATAAAGAAAGTTAAAAACCAAATGTGTTAATAAAATGTTTAATAATAATAAATATTTTGTTCAACTTTTATGATTAAGATTATATAGATTACCTCTAGTCTTTAAAACAAGAGTTATAATTTACAATAAGAATGGCAGTCGTTATTATATGCCAATAATCAATATGCACTTATAGGAGGATTATATATGTCTATGCCCTGACAAGTAAATAAAGATAGATAAAGGTATTTGGCTTTGACAGAAATTATTATTCTAATTCTAAAAGAAAGAATGTGAGATTCATTTTCACATTCGTAAATCAATTCACAAAACACATGATAACTATTTAGGAAATAACTTTACTATTTACTAAAGAACTTATTTAATGATAAATGAATATGAAATTGTTCAACTTTAATAAAATCAATTCATTATGATTTACGAGCATGAGAGCAGGCTTTATTTGAACTGAGAAATAACGGTACTGATGACTTACGAGCATTAAGAACAGATACGAAAAATGATGGCTTGTCAGTGATTTGAGTAGAAGGGCAGCTTGTGTTTTACAAGTCTTTTATGCCCTATGGAGGATTCGTGGAAGACAGGGAAAGCCAGGCCAAGTCATAGCTGCAAACCTTTGGTGTTTCAATATAAAAAAGAGGAAGTGGTTTCTTCCTAGGTAATTAAAGTAATAATATCACCGAGGACAAGCCTATGAGACAAGAGATGACTTGCACCAGCAACATTCAGAAAATGATGACTTAATAATCATCATGTTTAAGTAATAAAACTCAATTTATTTAAGGAATGCTTTACGTAATGACCTGATCATGTTGAATTAAAGCCAAATGAGCTTTAACTAAAAGTACTTAAGGCGATTATAAAATTTTATGCTAATTATTCCATAAATATCATGCCCTCCCTGAATACTAATATAAAGTATAAAGTTTAAATAAGAATATATTGACATTAATTCCTTTATCGACCTTTTTTGCAAAACATTTTAACATTATTAATATGAATAAATAAATATTGGTGAAACTCAAGAAACTAGATGGAGGCATAGGTTAAAAATGGCTAATAGTCATTATCAGCCGTTAGTAAAATAGCAAACATTTAATAAATCCTTCAACTCAATAATTAATAGAATTGTATTAAATTAGTTCTAGTGGGAAAGAATTACTATAACTTAATACTACATTATTTTCATAAGGTAAATGTAATGAAAGAGATTATTATCGAGTTGAAGTATTATTGGCATATAATAAAAATAAATGATATTAATAATCATTCAATAAATATATATAATACAGTTAGTGAAACAAACCGCCATTGTAAGAAAGGAAAGTTAACAAATATTAAATTTAAAGACTAGAGATAGAGAATTACTTATACAAATAAAGACATTATAAAGCAAGAAGGAAATTTAACAGTAATTAATTTTAAAAGTTGGTGTAAAATAAAGTCCGGAAATTGGCCAGAAAGTTGCAGTTCCATTAAAGAAAGATATTACAGTTCCTTCATGTTTTGGTTCCTTAGTTTACACAGCAGAGTCCGATTGGGTTGAAACATAGGTGTCCATTTTCACTTATACAAATAGCATTTGGATTGATTCTTTCATGTTTTGGCAGCATGATTGGTGTGGAAAGGTTTAAATTTGCAGCTACATTGAAGATCTGGGGACTTCGGGCCTGGCAATCAGATTCCTGAAGTTAGTCCCTCACCATGATGGAGACACTATAAAGATTCATAATTTAAAATGCACATAGCTTCTAGTAGCAATTTCTTCAAAATAAATATGGCTTCTCCCTCACTAAACTTTTCCGGGCTATTTATACATGTTCTTTGGTTTCCCACCTATATTGACTCTTGATGCCTGCAGGCTAAAGCTTCTTACCTTATCAAAGTTACAAATTTTGTTAATTGATTTTAGATACATTCCTTCGATAAGGCTTTCAAACTCATTAACTTTGAATTCATTTTCTAATTAGAAAATGAATTTGTAAATCAGAAAAACGATTTTAATTAGGAACCATCCTTACATTTAAAATTATCTTTTTGCTAATTAATAAAACTTTCCCCATTGTCTTTGGAAGTGGGCAATCTAAAAGCTTATCGAAAAAATGTAGATTTTAATCACAGAAATTTGAACAAATTGGTATAAGTAAAATAAATATTCCAACGCAATGAAACTTTATAATGAATATATATTTATTTAATTATTTATAAATGTATACACACAATCCATGCAGTTATAATATATATGTTTATTTTATCATGAATATGTAATGATATTGATTAGTTTAAATATTAAAATAGTTGGTTTTAACACACGTTTATATAATACTGTTTTTTAATGAAACTAGCATGTATTGAATGTATAAAGCCCTATTGTGTTCAGAAATTCACAGTTAGTACTAGGGTTTGAAATGGGGTACAAGTGAGATATCATGAAGCTAGGATCGAACTTAGATCCGACCGCTTAATTTTTTCTACTTCAAAAAAAAAAAACAATGAAAAAAATCTCTTTACTTATATTTGATACATTCATATAAGTTTACTTAATTAATTGGTAAGACTCTGGGAGAACAGCATGAGTACTATCATCTGTACAGAAGCACAAAATTATACATGTCTCATTAGGGATCATATTTAATATTATACTAGCTTCTACTGTGCAGTAAGTCTGTTAATTGGGTCTCATTATCTCTACGGTCGTGTCAGTCTGTCGCCTATATATATATCAGTCCCTACACTTAATAGTTGCCCTATTGTTTTCCTGGATCAGGGGTCCCATACAATTTAAACTTTTGATGATGGTCATAGTCTTGGTCCTTTCTTGTTGGTGTCAAGTTCCCATAGTCTATTGCAGTCAGTAATTCTATGGCCTTTTCTAGTGACATTGGGCACATTCCAAGCATGATTCTTTGAATCCATGGGGGTAAATTATGCCTTATTGTCTGGATGATGTGTTGATCATTGTATTTGAATGCCATGAGGGATTTGAAATGCAGTCACTTATTGGATGAAGTAGGCTGTGTATCCCTGCCTGCAGTTTTCTTGATACCTCTGGGTGCTTAATCTGTGTAAAATACCCTCCTGCCTTTCTTCACTCCAGTATTTCTTCAATATGTCATTCTCATACCCTTGGATCATGGTAGGTGGGTGTTTTAGTAGCTTCCACCATGCCTTGGCAGCCTCTCTTAAATAATGGCTGGCTAATATAGTCTTCTTTGCAACTGAATGTAGACAAAAAATTCTTTAACACTATCTAGATGAGCTATGGGGTTCTCTCCTGGGTCTCCCTTGAAAATTTGAATCTGTATACAGGATATAAAGGATGGTCTCTGTAAATTCATAAGACTAAGTTGAGGATTCATTGTCCATCCCATTTCTATCTTTGGTTTCATCTTACTAGTGGCATCATTGTCCACTCTTAGCATTACGACCTTGTCCTCTTCTTTTTTCATCTCTGCATCTAGCTCAGCTTCACTAGCTTCGACAACTATTTCCTGACTTGATTCCTCTTTTCCACTATCATCTTCTTTATTATCCATGACTCTTTTTGGTGTGGTCTGAGCATCTTCTCCATCTACTTTTGGGGCTTCATAAGTGTTTATTGCTTGATGATGCTTTACACTCTCTGGGTTTGGGTTGGTTTGGATGCCTTGTCTCTCCTCAATTCTTAGAATTCTCTCCATCATCATAAGCATTAACTTTCTGTCTTCTTTCATCTCCCTGAGGAGTGTATATAAAATCTCTCAATCATTGTGATCATCTTGAGTTGCCTTCCTGCTTTGATGGCTGCGTTCTTTTCTCTTAACCGGATTTTTGAAGGTGATCTCTTGCTCAGAAGAGGTTGTTGAAGGTGCATCACTATTCTCAGTCAACTCTTTATCTACTTGCTCTCCTTCCATTTTTTTGAAAATATGTAAACAATATGGATAACAAAATTATGGCACTATTAATCTGAATACTTATATACTGATTTTTTCTAATACATTGAGTTAGGTTTCTGACTACTGGTCCCATTTGTCCCTATCTTCGTCAGCTGCTACATATTATTTCACCATATCTAATCTGCCTTTTTTAGTTCACCTACATTTATCTTGGTCAGCTCCTACTGTTAATTCTTTGAATGAGACATATATTTTCTTAAAAACTATTAAATATAAGAGAAAATATTACTTACTTTCCCTTTGTCCTACTGTCCCTCCCCCAGTCTAAAAAACTATACAAGTGATTAGTAACATACAAATATTGATATATTTTAGCAAAGTAATACTAGTAATTCTCTATGTTGAATATATTTGTTTTTTTAGGCAACTCATTACTGCTATACTGACAATCATATTTGCTGAAAAATTTATTTATATGGGCGCCAGCCAGCAAAATGAGATCAATAGGATATGTCAAAAAACCCATTGATCACCCAAACTATATATGATTGACATAATTTAGGATAGAACAATTTAATTCACGAATAATTACTATTGACTATAATCTGACAATGCATTACTGACCTAAGTTTGAATGTAGGAGTTTAACTATTTCATGTCCAATAAGTATGAGGCTTTCACAAAAAAATTTCAAAATTAATATTTTACAATCACTTTTATTCATCGTCGATATCAATTTTTAATCTTGCTAGCATAAGAGCATTTTTCCAACTGCATCTAGCTGCTTGGTGTTACACAAAGGGTCTTCACCTGCTTTGAGGTTACTCTAGAAATCATTGTCATTAAAGTGTAATGTCCACTACATCGGACTGCTTGACTACAATCCCAGTTAGGTCTTCACCTGCTTTGAGGTTACTGGGGGGGGGCTAGAAAAGAAAAGAATACTAATGAACTTGACATACAATTCCCAGTTTGAAGGTCTTCACCTGCTTTGAGGCTACTAATAATAAGAAACGAACATTTAAAATATCTGCTAGCAAGCAATACTTTGAAATTAAAACTTTTTAACGTGATATCGATATTGGATATTTTTAAATATAAAACTGAGATATACACTAATTAATTTTGACAAAAAAAATATTTCATCTATTTTACCCCTTGCTTCAATCTGCTCTTACTATTTTTCTAACAAGAATTTTCTTCCCTCCTTACTGTCACAAATGTGTATTAAATAAACATATAATATATATACTGATATAATATAAAATACACATATACTTAATTTATACATTAACCATCTTATTACTTTTTTTTGTATAATTATTTTGACTAACGATACTGTTACGGTATTTAACTAACAAATCTATTAATGAAAGAATACGTATAAAATCTTGAAAACAAAAATTTAAGAAAAAAAAATGACATTTTAATACATTAAAATCATTTCAGTTGAGGCATTATAAATTGCATAACTTTTTTTTAAAATATATATAACACTCTACAAAAACATAATCACTCTCTACAGGGTGTGGAATTTAATTTATCGAGGCCTCAATGATTTGGGCGGCTAAAAATCATAACTACTATCTACAAGGTGTAGGATTTAATACATCAAAGGTCCCAATGATTGAGTGTCCAAAAACATAAATACTGTCTACAGGGTGTGGGATTTATTAAGTCAAAGCCCCAGCGATTGGGCAGCCAAAAACATAATCACTGTACTGGTCGAAAGATCCACCCAACAACAACACCCAATCTGCAAAGTCAGATTCAAACTCAGTCAAACCAAAGAAACACCAAACTAAATTCAAACCCAACTCACAAGCTCAGATCAATCAATGGATGCCATATGTCAATGGTACATGACTATGCACCAAAAATCTAGATCAATGGATGATGATGACATGTGACCCCTGATCTGACTCCAATAATGTATAATAAAATAACTAAGGATATTTATAAGTCAATTCATATATGTATGTTTGGGTTGCCAATACAGACAGCGAGCATTAATATTAAAATAATTATTGAATAATAAAGAAAGTTAAAAACCAAATGTGTTAATAAAATGTTTAATAAGAATAAATATTTTGTTCAACTTTTGTGATTAAGATTATATAGATTACCTCTAGTCTTTAAAACAGAATTTACAATTTACAATAACAATGGCAGTCATTATTTTATGCCAATAATCAATACGCACTTATAGGAGGATTATATATATCTATGCCCCGACAAGTAAATAAAGGTAGATAAAGGTATTTGGCTTTGACAGAAATTGTTATTCTAATTCTAAAAGAAGGAATGTGAGATTCATTTTCACATTCGTAAATCAATGCACGAAAAGCATGAAAATGATTAGGGCATAACTTTACTGTTTAACAAAGAACTTATTTAATGACAAATGAATATGAAGTTGTTTGACTTTAATAAAACCAATTCATCATGATTTATGAGCATGAGAGCAGGGCTTTATTTGAACTGAGAAATAAAGATGCTGATGATTTATGAGCATTAAGAATAAATATGAAAATAATGGCTTGTCGGTGATTTGAGAAAATAGCAGGGCAGCTTGTATTTTACAAGTCTTTAATGACCTATGAAGAATCCATGGAACACAGGGAAACCATGCCAGGTCATAGCCATGGACCTTTGGTGTTCCAATATAAAAATGAGCAAGTGAGGAAGTGGTTTCTTCCTGGGTAATTAAAGTAAATATAATATCACCGAGGACAAGCCTATGAGGCAGGAGATGGCTCACATCAGCAATGTTTGGAAAATGATGACTTAATAATCATCGTGTTTAAGTAATAAAACCCAATTTATATAAGGAATGCTCTATGTAATGACCTGATCATGTTGAATTAAAGTCAAACAAGCTTTAACTAAAAGTACTTAAGGCAATTATAAAAATTATGCTAATTATACTCTAAATATCATGCCCTCCCTGAATACTAATATAAAGTATAAAGTTTAAATAAGAATATATTGACATTAATTCCTTTATCGACTTTTTCCAAAACATTTTAACATTATTAATATGAATAAATAAATATTGGTGAAACTCAAGAAAATAGCCAGAGGCATAGGTTAGAAATGGCTAATAGTCATTATCAGCCATTAGTAAAAATAGCAAACATTTAATAAATCCTTCAACTCGATAATTAATAAAACTGTATTAAATTAGTTCTAGTGGGAAAGAATTACTATAACTTAATACTATATTATTTTCATGAGGCAAGTTTAAGAAAAGGGATTATTATCAAGTTGAAGTTTTATTGGCATATAATAAAAATAAATAATTAATAATTATTCAATAAATATATATAATACAGTTAGTGAAACAAACCACCATCATAAGAAAGGAAAGTTAACAAATATTAAATTTAAAGACTAAAGGTATAGAGAATTACTTATACAAATAAAGACATTATAAAACAAGAAGGAAATTTAACAGTAATTAATTTTCAAAGGTGGTGTAAAATAAAGTTCGGAAACTGGCCAGAAAGTTGCGGTTGTTTAAAGAAAGATATTACCATTCCTTCATGGTTGGTTCTGTAGTTTACATGGCAGAGTCCAATTGGGTTGAAATGTAGGCATGCATTTTGAACATTTGTGAATGGCATTTGGATTAATTTTTTAGGTTTTGGCAGCACAATTGGTATGGAAAATGTTTAGTTTTTCAGCTACATTGAAGATCTTCTGGGGACTTCAGGCCCAGCAGTCAGATTTCCAAAGTTAGCCTCTCACCATGATGAAGATACTATAAATATTCATAATTTAAAATGCACATAGCTTCTAGTAGTAAGTTCTCTTAATCAAATATGGCTTCTTCCTCTCCGAACTTTTCCAAGCTATTTATACCTGTTCTCTGGTTTCCCACCTATACCAACTCTTGATGCCTTCAGGCTAAAGCTTCTTACCTTATCAAAGTTACAAATTTTGTGAATTGACTTTAGATACCTTCCTTCGATAAGGCTTTCAAACTCATTAACTTTGAATTCATTTTCTAATTAGAAAATGAATTTGTAAATCAGAAAAACCATTTTAATTAGGAACTGTCCTTACATTTTGAATTATTATCTTTTTGATAATTAATAAAACTTTCCCCATTGTCTTTGGGAGTGGGCCATCTGAAAGCTTAATGAATGAATGTAGCTTTTAATCACTGAAATTTAAGCAAACTGGTAAAAGTAAAAATAAACATTCCGATGCAATGAAACTTTATAATGAATATATATGTTCAACTATTCATAAAATGCATACGCACAATCCATGCAGTTGTAATATATACCTGTTTTCATTAAATTTTATCATGAATTTATTAATGATATTGATTAATTTAAATATTAAAGTAGTTGATTTTAACACATGTTTATATAATACTGTTTTTTAATGAAATTAGTGTGTATTGAATGTATAAAACCCCATTGCATTCAGAAATTCATGGTTAGTACTAGGGTTTGAAGTGGTCTACAGGTGAGATATTATGTAGCTAGGATCAAAACTTAGATCTGACCGCTTCGCTATAAATATCTTATTAATTTAAAATGTTTTGGAATTATCATATTATCATTTGAAATATCTAAATTTTCTAAATGAGTTAATACTTGCTATTATAAAAAAATATTAAAAAATAATTCTTCTTCTTTCTCTATTTAATCTATCTATTTTAATAAGATCATTTTTTCTAACTTGGTCAGAAAAAGCTACTGTTTACTATTATATATATATATATATATATATATATATATATATATATATATATATATATATATATATATATATATATATATACAGAGATACCAACCAGTCACCACCTAAATCACAGTAAATATAGCAATCAATATTTCTCACTGCTGTCAAGGCAACCTTCTCACCTTTTTAATAGCAAGAATGTTTAAGTGGTGCCTGGTTGGTATCTAATTACATCATTATCCCAGATTAGCTTTAGGCACTATTTCTCATATATATATATATATATATATATATATATATATATATATATATATATATATAACCTTTAGAAACCATTCAACACCTTAGACAATTTCAATATAGATAGCAGTCACCAATCTCAAACAGTTGTGAAGGCAACACCCTTTTAACAATAATATATATATATATGAAAAACAAAAAACAAGTTAAAAGCTTGCTAACACTTGTATTTATGTCAACAGATGGCAGTCTACCAAAAACACCATCAAGCATATGTTTACATAAACGTCAGAGCATGCATTCACTATCTCTAACTTTAATTCCACTTTCAGATCATGATTTCAAGCTATTTGCTATCATCAGTGAAAGACAGGAATTTTAGAAACTAGATCTAAACACAAACTCTGAGTGTTTATGAAACAGTTTCTATTCAGCTTGCAAGCATGAATCTTTTAGACATGCAATGTCTTCAAACTCAGCATAGCAAGCCAGATAACTATATGGGTCTGATCTCAGTTCAGCATCACCACATAGTAAAAGCCTCTGCAATATATATCATTGCTAGAAAGACCTCAAAGGTACATTTATGAAAAACAAAAAACAACTTAAAAACTTTCTAACGCTTGTATTTATGTCAACAGATGGCGTTCTACCAAAAACACTGTCAAGCATATGTTTACATAAACGTCAGAGCATGCATTCACTATCTCTAACTTTAATTCCACTTTCAGATCATGACTTCAAGCTATTTGCTATCATCAGTGAAAGACAGGAATTTTAGAAACTAGATCTAAACTCAAACTCTGAGCGTTTATGAAACAGTTTCTACTCAGCTTGCAAGTGTGAATCTTTTAGACATGTAATGTCTTTAAACTCAGCATAGCAATCCAGATAGCTATATGGGTCTGATCTCAGTTCAGCAACACCACATAGTAGAAGCCTTCGCAATATATATCATTGCTCAGAGTTTGTGTTTAGATCTAGTTTCTAAAATTCCTGTCTTTCACTGATGATAGCAAACAGCCTGAAATCATGATCTGAAAGTGGAATTAAAGTTAGAGATAGTGAATGCATGCTCTGACATTTATGTAAACATACACTTGACGGTGTTTTTGGTAGAATGCTATCTGTTGACATAAATGCAAGCATTAGCAAGTTTTTAACTTGTTTTTTGTTTTTCATAAATGTACCTTTGAGGTCTTTCTAGCAATGATATATATTGCAGAGGCTTCTACTATGTGGTGATGCTAAACTGAGATTAGACCCATATAGTTATCTGGTTTGCTATTCTGAGTTTGAAGACATTACATGTCTAAAAGATTCACGCTTGCAAGCTGAATAGAAACTGTTTCATAATGCTCAGAGTTTGTGTTTAGATCTAGTTTCTAAAATTCCTGACTTTCACTGATGATAGCAAATAGCTTGAAATCATGATCTGAAAATGGAATTAAAGTTAGAGATAGTGAATGCATGCTCTGATGTTTATGTAAACATATGCTTCACGGTGTTTTTGGTAGAACACCATCTGTTGACATAAATACAAGCGTTAGCAAGTTTTTAACTTGTTTTTTGTTTTTCATAAATGTACCTTTGAGGTCTTTCTAGCAATGATATATATTGCAGAGGCTTCTACTATATGGTGATGCTGAACTGAGATCAGACCCATATAGCTATCTGGCTTGCTATGCTGTGTTTGAAGACATTATGTGTCTAAAAGATTCACACTTGCAAGCTGAATAGAAACTGTTTCATAAACGCTCAGAGTTTGCATTTAGATCTAGTTTCTAAAATTCCTGTCTTTCACTGATGATAGCAAATAGCTTGAAATCTTGATCTGAAAGTGAAATTAAAGTTAGAGATAGTGAATGCATGCTCTGACGTTTATGTAAACATACACTTGATGGTGTTTTTGGTAGAACGCCATCTGTTGACATATATATATGTGTGTGTGTGCACAAAGAAATCAAGTCATATATCACATGACCTAATTTAACAAGTTTTTATTACAAATGTTATCCAATGAGTTTGCCAATAGTTCTTAACAAGCTTTTCAGAATATCCCAAATCCCAGACCAGTTTCTGCTTCAGGCTTTCTCAGTGAGGTGCTAGGATACTCAAGTATTCTATTTAAAATATCAGGTCAAGCCCTGCACTTTATCTAATGGTTAACTATTAAGTAGAAAATCTGAAATTATAAAACCTCCATATGTGTTCAAATTCAGCTGTCTAACTTAAATAGCCATATGAGACTGAACTAAGTTGATATACACCATATATTATCAGCTTTAGCAATATAAAATCACCAAAAGCCTTAATAGAAATTTCAATAGTGATTTTATATTTTTAAAGCTGTTAATATAAGGTGTATTTAAGCTTAGTTCAGTTCCATATGGGTTTTAAATTAGATAGCTGAATTTGAAGACATATGGATATCAGAAATTTTCCAATTTTCTGCTTAATAGTGTAACGATATATAAATATGTTGTTACATTATTTTAAAATAAAAACTTAAGTTCGCAAATAAAAATAAATTTATTAAAAATCTAAATGCTAAAACAAAAATTAAAGAGTTGTTAAATGTATATATATTCGTACAGATGCAAAACTTTAAAAATAATTTTGTTTAATAAATGAAAAAAGTGTTTGAATGTATATTTTTGTAAAAAGATTTATATATTTTTATAAATGGAAATGATTGATTTATAAATTAATTGAAAAGCAAGCTAGCCCTTGGGCTCTTATATACTGCAATTAAATAGGTCAGAGGATAAGATAGATAAGAGAATAAAAAGAATTAGCTTGTCCAATATAGAAGCAGTAAATAAAGACCCGGACCGTAACGAAAAAATGGAACAGTGACGTTTTTGTTTGTGGAATCCATAGGAGGATTATAAAAAGAGAAATACTGAGTTTCCTGATGAGAGTTCCAACTTGATTTTGTGAGAAGAGTGATAAGATGCACTTGTGGTTCTCTCTCACCTATTTTAAAAATGAAATGACTATGATACCAGAATGGAACCAGCTAAGGCTACTTCCAGAATATCAGACCGGTCTTCCTTGAAATTCTTCATGGGGATTAACAACAGGAACCATGAGCTCTTCTACTGTAAATTGTAATCAGAAAAATTTGACTACAAATATTTAAGAACTTTAAAGAGTTAACAAGCTAAGCATATTTTTTTAATGAACTTTCATCTGACTTAAAGTTTCCAAATCAATTATTGATGTTTAACTTTTACATAGTTAAGTTTGCTAAAATCATTTTCATTTTATTGTTTTTTATTTGTATAAATTATTATAAATGCCTAAATTTAAGTTGGGTATGGACGTTGCTTAGATTCGTTAGTGGTTAATTATGTTGTGTTTTTCATATTTGATTAGAATATATAAGTCATCGATGTCAATATGGCATCTTATGATGAATGCCATTGGGTTTCTTGTATTCCCTCTGCAATTGATGTTATCAATGACTTCGTATTTTGATTAGTTATGTTTATTTTGGAATGTTTTGGCCGTGGAATTTATGCAGCCGATCTATACTCAACATTATAAAACAAATTTTATAAAATTCATCTGTGCGAACATATCTAAATGTTAAATTTAAGTCAGGCATGAATGGCTATATAGATTTGTAAAGTTATATATAGTTTAAGGGAGGGTAATCTTAGGTTATTTGTTTCATAGTCAATGGATTGGATGTATTGATGTAATTAGTAAATGTATCATGAGATCTGCTACAGGCAGGATTGCATATATATGCCACACACACCCTGTTTGCCTAATGGAATTGGATAGTAAGATGGAAGACGCGGTCCATTCCTATGGAGTTTTTTGTTTATTGTTCTTCTTGCCAGCAGATGTAACATTCCTGTTGGGTTGAGAGACAATGTCTTCTCTCATTCTACTTACTGTTCAAATGTACATTCCTGACAGTATAGTAGTTTGTGCTGTTGTATTCATGCTGCATTGAATACATCAATGTATCAGATGGATTGACACCGGTTTGACTGCGAAATTTTGGCCTAAGGTTAAATAAGGGATTGAATATTTTCTTTTCAAATGCAGATCTATATAGTCTATTCATACTCGATGATCTTAATAAAAATATTAAATTCATTCATACTCAACAATTTTAAAATAATAATTTAAATTAAAAATTAATATTAAAATCTAAATAATAAATGTTATTCCTCAAATTTAAAATGATTATATATGTGTGTAAATAAATATTGTTTGTGTATTAATTACTAGCAGTGGCTTTTATTTTTTTATATGTAAGATATAAATTAAAGATATAGATTATTATCTCTGCGTCTCCACTGAGCTAGTGACAATGGGCTAACAACCGGAATCAACCAATAAAAAAAAATTTTTTTTCTTACGTATCTGCCTACTATATAAATTTTCTAGGTTCAAATGCCTAGTGGCGCCCTGTAGTGTAGATTATGTTAAGTCTCTTATCTCCGGATCATTATAATAGTTAACCGTTATATAAAATGCTGAGTTTGACCTGGCATTTTAAATCTTATGATTGAATATCCTAGCACCTCATTGAAAAATCCAGAAGCAGAAACCGGTTTGGGGTTAGGGATATTTTGATAAACTTGTTAAGAGCTATTGGCAAGCTCATTATATATATATATAACAATCTAATGCTGGAAAAAGTTTGAATATATATATATATATATATACACTTCTTATAATCAACATAGTTTATCCAAAAACTATTATAAATAATACTGCATCTTTACCTATAAAAATCTTTACTTGAATATATATATATATATATATTATACGATTGGATTTAAAAAAATAATACTATAAATCTTTAACTAGCTAATATTAAACTAATGTCAGTCATGAGGCAAATTATTAAAAAAAAGAAATCATTAATATTTTTGGCTGCTTGCACCCATACACATATTAGTGCTAAGCAAAATAAAATTAAGGATATATTACAGATATAAAAGTGTGTTGTGATTAACGTCAATTTTCATCATTATCAGTGCTTAGAACTACTTTAGGCTTATGTATATATTAGCTTCAAAAAGCTAATAATCACTCTATGTAACATTAACCATAATTTTTAACAACATGTAAGTAATTTTAAAGATAATTATGTACATGTCTCCATATATATTTTCATATTCCATTAGAAGAACTTTCATGACTTTATGCAAGCAATAGCAAAAAGGATATATAAAACAATGTAGTTGTAAAGTAATTTACTGTCACAATTTAAAATAATGATTAATAAACTTATAAATTAGTCAGTAACATAGCTGAGATATTAATTATTGTTCTATAACAAAAATAATAGACCGCAAGTAACATTTATTAATATGGAGTTTACAGATATATAATTCCAAATAATCTTGACAGATAAAGATATATGTGCAGACATACATATCTTTCAATATCAAATAATCCTGTTATTAATTATTGCAGTCATTAAAGTTAGAAAACATTATAATTCTATTTCAGTAATTTATAAATAGTAAATTAACTATATATAGATACATACAAATATTTCAATTATTAATATGCACTAATAATTATATTATTCTAACATGCATATTTATATAAAAATAACAATTTAACTCGTTAATATTAATCTATTTTTTTTCTCATGTGTCATAGCATCAGCCGGGACATGAACCCGCTAACCTGAGACAACTGCTTGTAAGGCAGCCATTGCTGACCTCTTGATCACCAATGATTGACAATATTAATCTATTTTTTAAATTATTTTAAACAATATTTTCTAAACATATTGATTTGATTTGAAATCTGCATTTTCATTTGTCACCAACATATTAAAAGTTTGGCAAAGTTTGTTATATTTGATCAATGTTTTAAATCCAACCAGACCAGACTTTTAGATCTTTGTAATTTTAAATTATCAAATTCTTACTACAAGTTTTTATTATTAAGATTTGGCTCTTAATTTATTCAAAAAATGTTTATTTCCGTTATTGTAACATAAGGTGAAATTTAAGTATTTTTAAATGTATTCTCTAAAGAACTGAATTATCTTCTTGATTAGTAACATTGAAAACAACATATAAGTATAAATGTAAATGTTACCAGATTTTTCATCACCATAAGGCACTCATTTTTTTCAGCACTAAAATTATATGTCAATACTATATCATATATATTGAATCGCCCACCTTCTATCTTTAATAAGTATAAAAAATGTAAATATTTTTTCTCATTAATAAGCTGTCCTATCTCTGAAGGTTTCTGATCCTTTGGATGGAGTGAACAATATCATTGGTAGCAAGCCACCAATAACATAAACATTCTGCTACTAAATTAAAACACTGGCCAACCAAACACTTAATTTATTTTAAAAAGATCCCTTTAGGCGCCAGTTAATCATGGAGTAATTAATGCATCTGCTCGACCAGCAACGAATCAATTACCTGAAATCCCAGCTAGCTCATCGAATTGTAGCTGTCTTAGAAATATCTGCCCATTCTAAAAATTCTATTTCATAAAATTATAAAAAGAAATTTACTTTCTGCACAAATAAACATTTGCAATATTCAAAATCATTATTTTAAAAGATACTCCCTATTCTTTTACCTTCAATTTAGATCACTTCTTAATAGTGACTAAATATTTCAATCCCCACCCTATTTCCATATATTAAACAGATTATCTCATAATAAATGTGTACATTCTTTCTATTAACATAAATATTTCAATACTAATTTAACCCCCACTCTCTTTTCTTAAAATAATCGCATTGTCTCATAATACAACCACTCACACTTTTTTCATTTAAATAAATATTTTAATACATTTGAAACAAAATAAAAATACAAAACATATTTAATTAAAATTCACACAGATACACAATTAATAACACTGAATAAAACTTGGATAATGGAGCTAATATAATTTATACCCTGAAGATAATAATTCATAAGAAGTTAAATGTTAAAAGTTTTTTTTTATTCACTTATCTACCACAGCTTATAAATCAAGAATTGGAGAATAAAAAAATGAAATGTTACATAGGATTTGAATTTGATTTGATGCGAATGTGACAAAATGTAGCTTCTGTAATTTGTTGGTTCCAACTGGTTAGCTCTAATTCCACATAGATCTTTCCTTAATTTGTGATATTATATTAACTCAGCATGGAGACTCTGCTGTAACTTAGACTGTGATTTGTCTTTCGAACTATCTGCTGATGGTGTGCAAAGAATGCCCAGGCCAGCTACACAATACAATGGGTTCAGCAATGCATCATTCTCTTCTAATAGTAGCTTCTGTAATTTTCTGAAGTCAATCAATTTATTATGCAGTTTATTTCCAATTAATAATTTTTTGATGCAATTTATTTTTGATCAAATTTATTTCTAATTTAATTAATATTTTTTATTATTATCTTATTTTTTATTTTTATATCTTATATCATCTTTTATATATCTATTTTTTAAAACAATACAAAGTTCTCCTTTTTATAACCGGCACTTCTTATCTTGTGGATCCATCGTTCATACTATTTCACTCCAATTGGACTTCTGTTTCTTTTATTTAAAGTCTCTGATCCATTTTATTGGTCATTGGTTTAAGTGAATAGTAATATTTAGTTTCTTTGTTAATTTTCCCTTAGCCATTTAATTAGATCTCCTTTTGTTTTATTACATTAGCTCTCCATTGTCTTTTAAAATTCTTTTCTTTTTTTTCAAAATTTATTTGTACATGCATACATACAATCTTTTTATTATAAGACAAAACAAACTCCCTTTTTTATTTTTATTACGAATTAATTAAAAGTAATATTAAATCATTTTATTTCAATTCCCCTTTTAATTTTTTTATTTAACAATAAGCCCCTCTACCCTAATCTTTTGTTCTTAATTTTCTTTTTCTTCAAACTTTTAAAACTTTTATTTTCTTTAATTTTTTTTTCAATTTTGTTTTTGTTTTTTTTTTTTAAAAAAAAAAAACAAAGTTCCTCATTTTACTCTTAAAACACTAAAACACTCTGTAATGATGTACTTCAGTACATTTTTTCCATCCCTCGCATTGAGACTAAAATATCATTCTAAGCATTTTAGTTTCAAAATCCAAATTCAGAAAAGATAAAAAATCCCATTGCTTTGTTTTGATTGAAGTTTGTTTCCCCGTACTCTTGTGTAGCCATGCTATTTGTTAAATTTTCTTCTTTAGTAATTGCAGGGATCGTGCATTGAATGTTCCATTTATTCTGACCCCTGAGTGACCGCAAATGCATTATTTCCATACTCTTTTATGATTTTATACATCCTATCATATATTGGTTGAAATTTTTTGTGTATTCCCTTCTCCGGATGGCTTACTGGATTTATGCTCACCATAACTTCATCCCTCAACTTAAACACACATTTGACATTCCCTTGTCTCCTTTGTCTTATTTTGCCCATCCTTCTAAGCTTACAGCATGTCTCATCAGCATCTCTTTTCTTGTCAATATATTGCACTCTGACTGGGTAAGATGGTTTTGAATGGGTATGGAATATTCTTTCCTTGATGGAGTCTGATGGGCTCAAACCCTGTTGACTTGTTATTTGACCAATTTATCATGTTGGTGACTCTCACCTTCTTCACCCATCTGCAATGATTATTCTGGAGGTATATGCAAAATAAGCGTACTAACTCCCTCATGATTTGTTCACAGGGAATGGACTGTGGATTGTGAATCAAAGTGGGGGTATGTCATCTTATGAGGTTCCATCCATCTTTTCCATTCATCAGACAGAAAGGGTGTTCTGTGGTCCGATATTATCTGCTTTGGGATTCCCATGTCTCGAAATGTTGATGTTCAAGGACACATATAGTCTGTCTGGAATTAGCTTGTGACACCAGGTAGACTGCCATAAACTTGAAGAAAATGTCATATGATACAACAAGATATTTCTTTTGATTAAACTGTGGTAAGTGTCTGTAAAAGTCTATTTCCAATAAACTATTGGGCTGATGTGCATATATGGGTCTCAACATTCCCACACTTGACATGTTAGGGGGTTTGGTTTTTGTGCGGTACATCCCTCAATGATGTTTAAGACACTCCTAAACATTCTTTGCCAATAAAACCAATTGCCTATCCATCCTTCAGTGTTGCTTGCCCCATAATGTTTATACTTTTCATGTATGTACTTTATTATCTGTTTCTGCATGATCATCGAAAGAACTACTCTCATATGTTCACCATCCCTCATTTTGAGCTGTAAAAGTCCACTTTTTGGACAATATTGTTTCTTTTCCATAATGTATTGTTTATAGGTCTACTTATAGGTTGATGGTGCTCATTATATATTATTTGTTTACATTCTGCATCCTTCTCTTGCAATTATCTTAGCCTCTGCAAACCATATTCTATCTCCTCATCTTTATGTATTTCTGCCATTGCTATATATGTGTTGTTACAATGTAAATAATTGTTGCTGATGTTCTATTGGGTAGCAACTTAAAGCATTTGCCACCATATTATCTTTGTCTGGGCAATATTGTACACTATAATTGAATTCTTGCAAAAATAGGCTCCATCATATCAGCCTATTATTTGTTAGAAAACTATGATAGAGGAACTCAAGGCTCCTGTGGTAGATGATCACTATCACCAGCAATCCTATTAAGTATTGCCTAAACTTCTTAAAGGCCCACACCATCACTAAAGCCTCTCTCTCAGTTTCTGATAATTTTTCTCTGGCCCATTTAATAATTGACTTACAAAGAAGCGCACCCCATTCTTCCCATTGTCTTGCACCTGGAATGACGTGGCTTCCAATCCAATTCCACTGATGTCCATTTGTACTACAGTGGTTGATTAAAATCTGGGTATGACAATTTACATTTTCAAAATAGCACTCTTGTTGCTTTTTCCACACCCATTTTTTGTCTTTCCTTAATAGCTGTAAAAGAGGCTCCATGTCTGAGAAAAAATTTTTATAGAGCTGATTGAAGAAATTACACAATCCGAGGAAAGATTTAATGTTTTTTTTCTTTGTTGGCCTTGGAAAATCTTGTATAAATTGGATTTTCTCTGGATTTAGAGATATTTCTTGCTCACTAATAATGTGTCCCAAGAATTTTACCTATGTGGTCATTAAATAAATGGCTTTTGCCCAAATTTATTTTAATTCCCTTTTTTTACATTCATCAAATAGAAGCTTCAAATGTTCGAAGTTTTTTTCCACACTTTCTGAGCAGAAATGATATCATCCACATATATCATAATCAAGCCTTTGATTTTTTTGGACAATACTTGGTCAAGGCATTGTATTAATCCTGCCCCACTGTTTTTTAAACTGAAGGGAATTCAATTGAAATTATACACCCATCCTGGCTGTTAAATCAAAAGTCAAAAACATCCTTTTTTATGGAATTTCATTAATAATTCCCTTATAGGTGGTGGGGCATTGGTGTCTAGCACTGTTATTTTATTCAATTGCCATGCATCTAGTTACAATCAGATAGACCTGCCCTTTTTTCTTTACTGTCACTAGCAGATTATTGTATGGGAGAAGCACTGGAGAATTATTTCTATTTTAAAATTTTCTTTAAATGTTCCACCACTGCATTTCTGTATATATGTGGTATAGGGTATGCTCAAGCTTAATATGGTTGGTATTCCATAATATTTATTCTATGCTCATATCCTTTGATAACTCCAAGAACTTCTGAAAATACACTCTAGTATGTGTCCAACAACTCCTTTACCTGTTCCCCATCCTCATTCCTACATCCATCTTCCATTACCTTTTTCTCTATTTCTATTTGTGCACTTTCTGCATCACACTGAGCATTACCGTAATTTGCCTTGCAAACATCAAATGAGATTTCCACCTTGTTAATCCTCACCTGTCACTTTCCATAATCTAGCATGCATCTTGCTTTACACATAAAGTCTGACCCCAATATAATATCATGTATTAGTCCCTCTAAGATCAACATCACATGGGTGATTTCCTTTTCTTCTATACACATACTGACCCAAGCTTGTTCTGATGCTAGCTTGGCTCTTTTTCCATTTTCCAACATTATCTAGACATTCTTAGTGGCAAGGTTTTGATTTTCAAATTTCTCTGACCTATTTCATTAAGTTTTCAGTGAAATCACTGATACTTGACTTCCTAAGTCAAGCAGTGCATTAACCATTGTTCCTTCAATACTTATTTCTATTTTAGAATATGGCTGAGGTGCCATTCTCAACTTCTCCCTTTCTTTGTTTTGTATCAAGTTTGCTACTTGCCCATGAGAATCCTTGGTGTTCCCTTTTTTCCTCCAATTTTCCTCATACTACATATCACTATCCAATGTTATGAGTATCTCTCAAGTTTGTTTTATGCTATCCTTACCCATTATTATCAATTGAACATTTTCTGGGAAACCCTTTTTTATCTGTTGTTCAGATACTTGTATGCTGTAACCCTTCTTACTTTTGCCAATGGTTTGTGAAAAAACATACTCAATAATTTCCCTATTCACCATTTGCCCTGTGTTACCTGATGCTTAACAATCTCCTGAAATCCCTTCCCCTATAGTTTGCCAGAAATGCTTGTTTGTATTCCTCAAAATTTGTTGGTTTTATTCTCATTGATTCTCACCAAATTTCAGCCTCATCCTGTATGTAGCTACTGGCTATACTAACTTTAATCGATTCACTGAATTCATTACATGAAAAAAACCATTCCAATCTCTCTATAAGTGTCTATTTGGTATTTCCTATCTGTTTCCTGAGAAAGTCTTTATTTTTATAACCTCACTCACCATTTCACCACTAATCTATCTAGTTTTATTTAAACAATAAAATTTCTTTTCTCTATTTTAAAATGTACCCACAACCAACCTTAACCCTCTTAGTTCTGTTTGCTCTTCCTGTTCATTTATCATAATTCACTCGGAGTGCCCCTTCTCTTTTTTTTCTTTTAACGATAATGCCTCCACATTTTATATGGTCATACAAAATCACTTTTTATTGGTTGCACCGATTTAACCGGTTCTCTAAAATAATACTATCATGCTCTCTAACTTGAATTAACCACTCTCTAATTTTCCTTCTTACTGTCACTTATGTTAGTTATGGCCGACTTTGGCCACACCATTTGAAACGTCCAATTACAGCCCACATTGGTCCTCCCATTTGAAATGTCCAGTTTTGGCCCCACAATGGGTGCCAATTGAACCACCCACCTTTTATCTTTAATAAGAATAAAGAATATATATATATATATATGGGTTTTTTTCTCATTAACAAGCTGTCCTATCTCTGAAGGTTTCTGGTCTCCCAGGTGGAGTGAACAATATCATTGGTAGCAAGCCACCAATAACATAAACCCTCTGCTACTAAATTAAAACACTGGCCAACCAAACAATTTTTTTTATTTTACGATCTTTTTAGGCACCAGTTAATCATGGAGTAATTAATGCATCTGCTCAACTAGCAATGAATCTAGTACCTGAAATCCCAGCTATCTCATCGAATTGTAGCTGTCTTAGAAATATACGCCCATACTAAAAATTCTATTTCATAATATTATATAAAAAAATTTACTTTCTGCACAAATAAACATTTGTGTCATTCAAAATTCTTATTTTAAAAGATACTCCCTATACTTTTAGCTTCAACTTAAATCACTCCTTAATAATGATTAAATATTTCAATCCCTGCCATATTTCCATAAATTAAACAGATTATCTCATAGTAAATGTATACGTTCTTTCTAGTAACATTATTTCCATAAATTAAACAGATTACCTCATAGTAAATGTATACGTTCTTTTTAGTAACAAATATTTCAATATTAATTTAACCCCCACTCTCTTTTCTTAAAATAATCACTTTGTGTCATAATACAACCATGCACACTTTTTTTATTTAAATAAATATTTTAATACATTTGAAACAAAATAAAAATACAAAACATATTTAATTAAAATTCGCACACACACACACACACACAATTAATAACTCTGAATAAAAGTTGTACAATGGAGCTAATATAATTTATACCCTGAAAATAATAGTTTGTAAGAAGTTAAAAGTTGTTTCTTTTATTCACTTATCTACCATGGCTTATAAATGAAAAATTGGAGAATAAGAAAAATTAAACATTAACTAGGACTTGAATTTGATTTGACGTGAGTATGACAAAATGTAGCTTCTGTAATTTGTTGGTTCCAACCGGTTAGCACTAATTCCTCATAGATCTTTTCTTAATTTGTGATATTATATGAACTCTTGTGAATCTCAGCATGGACACTCCACTGTTTTTTACACTTTACCCGAACATGATTTGTCTTTCAAATTATCTGCTGATGGTGCTGCAGAGAAGGCCCAGGCTGGCCACATGATATGATGGGTTTAGCAATGCATCATTCTCTTCTAATAGTAGCTTCTGTAATTTTCTGGAATCAATAAATTTATTATGCAGTTTATTTCCAATTAATAATTTTTTGATCCAATTTATTTCCGATCAAATTTATTTCTAATTTAATTAATAATTTTTTTATTATCTTATTTTTTATATCTTTTATCATCTCTTATATATATATATATATATAAGAGATGATAAAAGATATATTCCGATATATCAGCCTATATATATATATATATATATATATATATATATATATATATATATAGGCTGCAGAAAGGAGTTTGCTATTAATTGAAAGGAGACCATTTGATTCCTCTTGGAGGCCTTAAAGGAACCGAGCAGGGAAAATTCATAATGTCCATTCCATATGTTCTTGACATTGCAGCTGTTATTACTATGTGATTATTCATATAGTATATGAACATGAATGGGCTGCTCACCAACACGCATTAGCCAGCATGGTGAGTTTATTGGCTTTTTATCTCCGAGTTTAAGAATATATTTTCAATATATACAATCATGATAGACTAAAATAAATCATGGCCCTTATTCCCAGGAGGCTGTAAAGTCACCAACCAAGGCAGAGAGGTTGGTGGCTGAAGGCTGAGGGTGCTAAGAATCCCCTGATTGCAGAATCAGGCTGCCATTTGATGACCACTTTTTATTTAGGTATTTACAACCGCAGATCACTTTCAAGTGAAGGAAGATTGCAAGAGTTAGAAGAAAAACTATCTTATATTAAATGGGACATTATTGGACTTTGTGAAGTTAGAAAAAAAGGTGAAGAAACAATTGATTTAAAAAGTGGACATGTACTCTATTATAAAGGCATAAATATTGGAAATACAAGTGGAGAAGGATTCATTATAAATAAAAAATGGAAGAATAACATTGTGGAGATTGATGGTGTATCGGACAGGGTGGCAAGATTAGTTTTACAACTTAATAGCAGATACCAAATGCAGATAATTCAGGTTTATGCCCCAACAAGTTCTCATAGTGATGAAGTAGTAGAAGATTTTTATATGGATGTACAAAAAGCTTTTGATCAGAGTAAACAACATTTTAAAATTGTTATGGGAGACTTTAATGCTAGAATTGGTAAACAAATGAAAGACGAAAATGCTGTAGAAAATTTTGGTTATGGTAATAGAAATGAGAGAGGACATAGACTTGTAAAGTTTGCAGAAAATGAAAAACTTTATATTATGAATTTTTTTTTTTGAGAAAAAGGTTAAAAGAAAATGGACATGGAAGCATGCAAATGAAAGTACAGCAGATTTGGATTATATTTTGACTAACAGAAAATACATATTTCAAGATTGTAATGTTTTTAATAAATTTAACACAGGAAGTGATCATCGATTAGTAAGATATAAGATACATGTTAATGCAAAACTAAAGAGACAACAATTATTAAAAAAATAATATTTACAGCTGATATTCCTAATCTTCAGAAACATTCTTATGAATTTAAATTAGAACTTACAAATCGGTTTCAAGTATTAGTAGATTTTGAACATGATTCAGATTTGAATGAAATAAATAGGAAAATAACTGATACACTTTTAAAAACTGCAACAAAGATAGCTGGTAGAAAAAACAGCAATTGACCAATAAAATTTCTATTGAGACTAGAGAATTTATGAAGAAAAGAAGGAATATGAAGATATACAAAAACGATGCATTAAAAAGGATTGAATATCTCGAATATTGTAAAATGGTGCAGAAAAGAGTTGAAAATGATATAAGAAAGTATAATTGTGAACTAGCAAGGAAAGATGTAGAAGAGAATAAAAGTCTAAAGAGTGTAAAACAACA